>JASCZI010151656.1:0-13011 GCA_036250425.1 Stylosanthes scabra | reverse complement strand
AAGATAAAAATTACAAAGACTAAAGTGTTATTTTTAATACTTATATATATATATATATATATATATATATATATATATATAGTACTATTATATCTAGGCACGTAGGAATTATTAGTTAAAAATCTAGGAAGCAGATTGCAAGTTGTTAATATAACTGCAATTTAGTTGCAATGAGCATGTCAAATAATGCTTCAAATGATTATAATTATTCAATCAGAGGATCTAGTAAAAATTTAGTCAAGTCGTCTCAGCTTGTCTTCTAATTGTTTATTAGTACCTCATTAAACATGAAGTATCCATGGATCTAGCCAACATTCCTGTAATTAAATATTATTAAGACAATGCACACTGGCATTTTAAATAATTTATTTATAATAAGAAAGGAAGAGTAAATTATACTAACTTGTAATTTTGTAATTAATTAATACACCACTTGCCTAACATCCATCCACTAGACGTGCCATTTGCATATTAAATTATTAATTTTATTATATATTCATAAGTGCCACCGAGAGGGAGAGCAAATACATGAATTTGGCTTTAGATTTATTATCTGAAATTAGTATACGACATTACGAATATTATTCCAACACCCAAATCAGTTCAAAAATTCAAAAGATATTAGAATTTTGGTTAAAATGTGTTACTCATATGATTTTTCCCCATATATATATAGCCATTGATAGTTAAAATTAAGAGAAGATCTATTTTAGTTTAACTTAGTTGAACAAAATAGATATACGCCTAAAATTATTATATTTTAAAAAAACACATGATAGTTGGTATTTGAAATTAGTCGTTAAAGGAAACCTAGGAGTACATGTCTGAAAATAATTGACAACCAATAAGAAATTCTAGTACACACAATAGAAGAGTAGTCACATGTTTAGATGAACTTTCTAATCACAAAAAAAAAAAAAAAAATTCCATTTCCCTTAAGTTGGAGAATTGTTTTTTAGTTGCTATATATATATATATATATATATAGAATAAATCTAGGGAAGTTAAAGGCGTTAGATTCTGTTAACCCGTATTATAATGTAAATTAATTTGATGCATGCACCTGGGACACATATATATTAGTGATATATAATCGGAAAATTTACAAATAATAAAAAACGATGGACCAAGTTGCACAATATATATAAAATTCTCAGGTGTTCACAATCCTTGCTTCTTGGATTTCACGCCGCATAAACTCCCATGATGTCGACTTTAGATGTCTGCTTTTAATTATACATATTTAAATTAAATCATTTTTGTCTTATTTTCCTGTGTTATCATATAATAATTGCCCACTTGAAAGTTGAAATAATGCTGTTATATCTTACATACATAATTATTTGTAAAATCTAAAAATTTCTATGATTATACTTCTAACATATGCTCATTAAAAATAACTATGTCCGTATTTTTATTTATTATATTAAATGGTTAGAAAAAGTTATTTAATGATAGTATCGGAATTATTACCTTGACTTGAAAGAATGTATTAAAAATATAATTATATATGTATATGATTTTACTTATCAATTTAAGCTTTTGAGTTTTGACCCAGTATACCAACATGCAATTTAATTATTAGTAGTATTTGATTTGTGCAAGAGAACAATTCAATGAATGCAGGCTAGCTAGGAAGATAGTTATTAGAAGATGATATCATCACTAATTTCAATAACAATAGTATTTGAACAGAGTAGTTGGGTTTTGATGGATTCTGAATGCATGCATAGTATATGGATTTAATTTAACATTAGTGTTCGATGTTTCATCACTAGTTAATAAACTTTTTTTTTAATTTATTTTTATTGCCATTTTTGTTGTTTTTAAGATGAAACCAAGAAAGTGTAAATGTATCTGGTCACATATAGATGCGCAGCCTTAATTTGATCATTCAAATTAGTATTATATAGCACCTTTGTATATGTGACTACCAATTATGATTAACTATGATGTTTGTCTCAATTAGGATGCTATATATGTTAAGCAATTGAGTGATGTGAGAGTTTTCTATCTGAATCACTTTAATTTCTTCTACTTATTATTATGGTTCCACACAGTACTATATATGAATTTCAATCTTTAGTTTCTTCTAACAAGTTCACAATATATGAGATTTCCAAAAGGTACAAACTAGCTTATATCAAAGGCTCTTTTAATTTTCACTTGTTCCTTTAATTTTTTTAGCTAGAATTTTATGATATGCTAATTTAATTATAGTTTAGTTTTCAGGAATGATAATAATGAGAATATATAGAAGTAGCTTTCTTCACATACAGGTAAGTCCTACTCTCCTGCTCTCTGTTCTATAAGTACACTTTGAAATTTTAATTTCTTTTTTCTTTTTGTTTCTTGATTCTTGTCCTAAAGATATTTATTTGCTTGTCTCAAAAATATTTAGTATATGATGTGAAAAAATCAAAATCAATTTTAATTTGTCTACAAGTCGGAAATGATGATGCAAGTTATGAACATAGATATTACTAGAAAGTGTATTATAAAGTTTGATTATATTTAAAGATCAAAAGAAATTACTTGGTTAAATATTTCGATTCGAACTTAATTTAGGATTTTTTCGAAAACAATTTTGGTTAAAGTGAAATAATGTCACTAATGTCAATTGTGTAAATTTTTCATTTCAGTTCGCATGTTCTATCTTTTAACATATAATACGAAACAACAATACTAGCTAACTAACAAAAATTCAGCCAATATTAGCCAACAATTTAAATTGGATGTTCTATTTCATTAGGGTATGGATGTTCTATAAACAGTAGTTATAGATGTTTTATTTTTTATTGGCTGATTATTGATTAAAAAAATATTGGTTACCTATACTTTTCCAGTACGAAAGTGTCTCTCTTACTAGGAAGACAAAAAAAAATACCAATAATCCTATATACATAACATTTTATTTTGGGACAGAACGTTATATATCCTCATCTTAACTTTTAAATATATTTTGTATCTCTTCATTTATGTGATTGTCTCCTAATACTAACTTTATCCCTGAATGGCTATTTATCTTTTCAAAGTTCTTTAAAAATATATATCTTTTGTATTAGTTATTCTAAACTACCTCAAGAAAAAAATAGTGCCCTGATTCTATTTGCAATTTGGAATTGTAATTGTTGCCACAATCTTAGTATTGCACAAAATTATCTCATCTGGTGGAATAGAGATTTGTTTTATGATTAAAATTGTATTACGGTCCAGTTGTTAGATTGGCCTAAAAATATATTTTTTTGTAGACATGTATGTTCATAAAAGATGAAATCTAAATCATATCCACATACACAAGATCTTGCATACGTTTTGCACATACTTATCTTAAACCTCTTCAAAATTTCATTCCAAACACTATAAATAAAAGGCTTAATACATGTTGTCTAAATCTCTTCTTTCAGATACACATCCACTGTTGTGAAGATACTAATCTCAATAAGGAGATCTGGAGCTCGTATCTTGATCATACAAATTCATATTTCACCGTTATAAGAGGTAATCCTAATCTAATTTCTGAAATAAATCGTAATAAAAAAAAGTAACCTTGTGATTTACATATTTGGTTTCATAATATATATGTTCTAAATGTATAAACTGAGACTAAAGATTTTGAGTTATGTTGTATGTGATGTTTATGTTTGTTTTATTTTGGTCTAAAGGTGTTTTATCCTTGCATTGTGTCCATTACAAGTATTCCAAAACCAAAATGCTACTACTCTTGAAACTTTAGGTGAGGGTTGTATTTGAAAGGAAAAATAGGAGTTGATGATGAAATAATTATTTATTTTTGTTAAGGAAGTGTTTGTAAATTAAAGTAAAATGATCTCATGATGATTATATTAGGTTACTGCTAATGAAACTGACCATACCTCATTTATGATTCGTTCATCTACATGCACCAAAAGGCAAAAAATTATTCCCAGATTAGTTCTCAAAGGAAAACAATTTTTGGCTCCAAGCAATTTTTCATCCTATAATAATAATCTTCTTCTTTCCATAACATGCAATTCTAACAACCCCCACCCCCAACCACCATATATATATAGGGGACTGTTTTTACTAAATAAGTCAATCAAATACAAATTATATTATTAGAGATATAATCATTCATGCTATCTCCTCCCATTAATTTAAGTTTTTATAAAAAGTATGACATCAGAATTTATAATCTAAAGGTCTTGAATTCGACCATTATTGAACCCAAAAAAAATTTAGCATATATAAGGCAAAATAAAATTAGAAAAAAAGTCTATGCAAAAATTCGCTTAAACTTTAAGAAGTGGTTTTATGACACATTCATGTAGAGTTTATTAGGTTGCAGAGATTAATTTGATTATTTGTATTTTAGAATAGTAATCTATAGTAAATATATGGATGTAGTAGTACCTCTACCTTTATTAGGTGATGATGTTTTATAATTTAAGTATGTTTTTTTTTTTGTGACATTATAATTTAAGTATGTACCATAGAGGTGATGGTTTTGGTGAATTTGGATTCTGTTAAATTGAGAAAATGTGGAGTTATTCATCAGTCATTACTATTATTTATGAGAATTCGGAAATTGCATTAATCTTAAGAATAATGAGTAGTTGTTGTATGTATTATAAAAGAAAGTCTTCAATTTGTTTTCTGGAATAAATTGATGAGTATATATAGTATAAAGAGTTTTAAAAAATAAAACTAATGTATGCTATGTTTAACAAGTTTCAGATTTGAAAAGTGGAATTTAAGGTCTTATTTATATACTTGGTTTTTATTTGAGTCAAGAATTTCTTAATTAATGGTTTTGAGACGGGGTGGGGGTGGATTCTGTGGATTAAATTTTTCTAAGTGATGAGTCTTATCAAAATTGATCTAATGGGTGATTATTTACTCTCTTATAAAAAGTCAATTTTGGTGGGTATAGGTGCAAAAAGAGTGATTAAAATTTAAGGATTCACTATTTTTATATTTATTATGATAAACATTTATGAATTAATTTTCTGTAAATTTTTCTTCTTGAACTTCAATCCATGAAATTCTTTACCTTTTGTTAAGTTATACTTCATATAAAATTGACTCTTTAGAAGTTATTGAAAATTTTGATTTGCTTCTGGAAATTTTCTTATATTATCTTTAACTTAATAATGCAGAAATGGTGGTGCAATTAATGAGACTCATATTTTTTGAGAGACATTTTCTGGTCATACTTTAGGCACACTAAGGTTGGAAATACCTCTTATGTTCATCAATTATATTTTTTATTTAATAATTCAGTTACCATGCATGCTTAATTAAGTGCTTTAGAAAAAAATAATATATTATTGTTTCTTTATGATGTAAATTGAAATGAAGAACCAATTCAATCAAGCTTTTGTCATCATTGGATAAATGATGAATGATTTTAAGCTTAGTCTCTGTTTTGCTTTGACATATTGGAAATCATACACATTAGGGGGAAGCTATTTCATTTCACTTTGAAGAAATAAGATTTTTTAATTATATATATATATATATATATATATATATATATATGTATATATATATATATATATAATATGAATATTTCTTTGAGTGGTTTTGATGTAATGGATATATGAGATCAATGTTGGGAGGAAAAAAAGAAGCTGAAAATTATTTGAAATTGGACAAGGATAAAATCTAAAAATTATATATATAATTAAACTAAATTAAAGTATAATTTATACATTACAGGGTAAAATTTGATAGGGAACATCTTTTTATTTGATGTAATGAATGTTTATACTTTATTGAAATAATAATAGAAACTAGTTCAAACAAAAAATATAAAGCAGTTAGTTATATTTCCACTATCTACTTTCTAGTTTCTACCCTTTATTTCCAAATATATTCAGTTTTCTTTCCCTATTGGCTAAAATAATGAAAGAATAATTGTTAAAGAAGGGGGTATTTTAGTCATTTAACATTCTAAAAGACACAACCCTAAAATTCAGAAACCCAAAACCCAAAGCACACTTCCCCCTTTCTCCATAGCTGCTTTTCTTTCATTGTCTCTGTTAAAGCCCTATTTTTCATCCACAAAAGACATCTTCTTCGAATGCTAATTAAATCAAATTAATGTGTTGTTTTAAGGTTGTTGTGGAGCTTCAATTTCTGCTATCTAATCCTATTTCTAGGATGATGGGGGAAAACATTTTCAAGGAGAGAAGAATTTGCACAACCTGTACAAACCGGAATAAGTGGTAGGTTGGATTTATTTTCTTTTTCCTATTTTCCTGTAAAATCATATTATTAATATATTGGCATTCTATAAATAAAATTACTTTAATATATTTGTCCAGCCCAGTTTAGCTGGAAAATATTTCATTGCTTGTGAGGAATTTTTTTATTATTATAATAAATTTGAGTCAACTTATTTGATGAGAATAATTTTTATGTGCACATAATTTACGATTATTTAATATAATTAAAAAAATAATATGAATATCATTTGGATATTTACTTAATTGTGATTTAACATTTTCTTAAACTTTTATTGGTTAAAACTTAATAGTTAAGAAGTTGCTTTTTTACCGATTAATATATTGAATTTGATCCTTAATTAATTATTAATTGGTTGGATGAGATAGATTGATGAAATCCTGTGTGTTCATTAGAGCTTCTAGAAGAACAGATTCAAATGTTTTCCTATATATAGGCATAGAATTTGTTGTGTATGCCACTGGACTCGGTATATATATAATTTATGAAATTAATTAATTAGGAGCCTAATCTTGATGATGTTATTCACTTAAACTTTCTTGAATGATTGGGTAATTTGGTTTTTCAATTTTTTAGTATATATACTAGCTAGTAGCTAGTTACTGTCATCTCTTATATAACACAAAAGAAATTTTTTCCAGTTTTCATTTGAATTAATATATGTATATTACTGTTTACTTTTGTATATTTCTTATATTTTTTATTTTTATTTTAATTTATATGTTGAATTACAATTGTTGTGTTATATATAACTGTTTCTATACTATAGTATGTTATATTTATGTATTTTATAAATTTTTTTATGCTAATATTTATATTTTTCACATTATAAATGAAATGTACGGAGGTGCACATAGTATTATTGATTTACAATAACTTCCTAATCAAATAAGATTAGTAATAACAGCTTAGAATGACTAATTAGTGACTTACAATTTGATGTATTGCTGATGCATGCCTTAATGAAGATTTGATTTACATTATTTGGTTACATTATAATAACACTGTTGAATATATGTGTTTGTGAAAATCTTTGTTCCAGTATTTTTTCTTTGAAATTTAGAGTATTTGATAATGGCTTTTGTATAAATATAATTTTAAATTACAGTCTGCATTTATAATTATAGTTGCACTATTACTGTTGCGATGTCCTCCTTTGTATATAGCTTTATTATATTATTGGAAAATTATATTGATAATAATGTATCTATATATCAGTGACTCTCAGTTATATTTTATACCTTACATTATTACCACTTCAATTATAATTATGTAGAATTGTTTGGAACTGAAAATGCCTTATTATAAATAATCATAGGAGGTAGTTGAATGAAAAAAATAAAATAATAATATATGTATCTAATACTCATTAAAGTATTCTACATTATTGGTAGCTAAATTCTTCCAAAAACTTTTGGTTTGTAGTATTCTTTTGACATCATATCTGTTATTGTGATCATATGATGATAATTGTTTGAGAAAACTAGAAGAGTTTAAGAGCTTTTCATGTGTTATGATTAATGCATTCAGTATCTTTAATAACAATACTTGCTAATTTTATTTTATCTCTTTTGAATTTTGATTATTCTTAACAGACTTGAACATTCTTTAACTACTGTATTTTCTCATTATATTCTTGCATTTTGCCTGTATATATATATATAGAATCCTCATCATCTCCTATTGATTACAAAATTAGCAAATTAATAAGATGTAAATTAAAGAAAAGGTACCAAATTGATCCATATATGCCAATAAATAAGTTACTGTATATTTTGCCTTGATCATGATCTGGTACTTCAGTTATATATGTATCATGAATTGAAGAATTGGATATTAGAATTTTTTTTTTTTAGCAAAAACATTTTCTGACCTAATGTTGTGTTGAACTCAGAATTTATTTTTTCTGATATTTAGGTTCGCGTAAAATATTTTGCTATATTTTCTTTCTTTGGATTTTTCATTTTTAATCTTTTGAGTTCATCAAACCTTAAATTTTTTGGTTATAGAAATAATTTTAGTATCGTGTCATAAAATGATTTTTCTCAAAATACTTAAGCTTAAGAGACATATATAAATAGTTGTAACTTGATTTTAATTTTATGCATTAATTTTATCTCTTAGAAAAAGTTTAGGTCATTTTTATCCTTAACATGTCCTTAATAGTTGATTAAAGCTGGAAGAAAATGGAAAATTAAAGAGATTGTTAAACGTGCTTATTACTAGAACACTGGTGATCTGATCTTGTAGAAAAGATCCGAAAATAACAACAAAATTAATAAAGAGGAAGCAAAGTGAATCTTTAACTGCATTTCTGAGACAAGACATAGAAAGAAAATAGCATTTCCTTTTCTTTGATTTCAGAATCCAAACTCTCATATATAAACACAATAATACCCTTAAAGAAAGAAAGAAAGATCTTCTATTTGAAGTAGTAACTAACTAGTTTGATCTGAAATGCTTAGAAGTTGTTCTAGATATTCAGCTCCCAAATCCTCAAGCACCCACACACCACTATTATTAGTTGTTGATGAAGATTCCTCTGATGAAGATAAAGATTCCCTTTTCTTGTTCTTGTTCTTGTTAGTCTTTGATGACAATAATTTTCTTTTGATGAAATTCCTCTCTTTGAGTGCAAGTGCAGGTGATGAAGAACAAGAAGAGGAAGAATTAAAGCCCTTATTGATGATTCCTTGCAAAGAATCTTTGACAGTTTGGAATGGAAAGTTAAGAACAGCATTGTAACCTCTCATGGAGAAAGCAGCTTGATCATAAGCCAAAGCAGCATCTTCAGCATTCTGGAATGTTCCAAGCCAAACCCTTCTTCCATTCCTTGTTGAGTCTCTTATTTCAGCTGCATATTTTCCCCATGGCCTTTTCCTTACTCCTATGTAACTTCTTCTTCTTCCCTTATTATTATTACCATCTTCTTCTTCTTCAAGCTTCTCCATAATTATTTTCTCCTTTTCTTTCTTCTTCTTCTTCTTGTCATTACTCTCTATGGTTGTTGTTGGTGCTTGTGATTGTGATTGTGAATAATCAATGGAGAAGTCAACCACCATATCATCATCAAAGGAAAATGATGATGAATTATGATTGAAAAAAGGGTCATTAATAACTTGGGTTGTGGTTGTGATGAATGATTGGTAGCAGAAAGTGGTAGTGTCTGACATGTCCCAATCTGGGATCTGAAACAAAGGAGGAGAAGGAGAAGTAGTGCTCATTTTTGGAAACTAATCTTCTTTTTTTTCTTTTTTTGGGTAGCTTCAATTCTATGAATCTATATCATATCATCATCATCATCATTTCTGGCTCTGACTTATTATTTATATATTGAAACCTAGATCCCACCCTAATTGTTTAATTACGTTTCCTACTTTATATATAAAATTGGGTATCTTTCATATTAAATTAAAGTCTTGTTGCTAATTGATTAAGATTTAAGAGTAACTGCACCGGAATACAACAAAGCATATCCAATTCCCTTATTAGCATGGATTTTTAAAGTCTATTTATATGGGCGGTTAGATATTTATGCTTTAAAAAATATTATAAATAAATTTTATTAAAAAAAATAACTTTGTTACACTTAAATTTATCGTTGGATTTTACGTGATGAGAATTTAATAAAAAATAGTTTTATTATTAAATCTACCGTCAGACTAAATATAATCAATTTAAGAAATTCTCAAAAAGATTATGTCAATTAAAACTCTGTTACTATTAATATTGGATTTATTAAGTATAAAACATGTATTAAATTGATGAATTTGTTATTTATTATTGATGAATTATTCTCATGCTAAATTTAATATTTTAAATTATAATGTTTCGTTTCGATTAATTTGTTATTTAGGGTACTAAAATTTTGATCAAGACAAATATAAAAGAAATTAAAAATATATTTGAATGTAATTTCGAATCGAACCTTCTAATTAATTACTTCCATAATCAATATTTTAAATTATAATGTTTCATTACAGTTAATTAACATCAACTGCAACCCTACACAAATTAAAGTTTAAATTTTCCTATTTTCGAATACTGTTTTTAAAATAAACCCCCCACCATAAAAAAAAAAAAAACAATAATACATTTTTGTTTAATTCATGAAGTGATTTTTCATTAATAAATGGGTTAGGTCAGTCACTAGTTAATGGGGCTACAACTTTTTTTTTTCTTTCTATGATATGCTTGAGTTCTATTGAAAGATTTTTCACTAAATTACTGGATACATAGAACAAATTTAAACTTGAACGCTTTCCAAACCAATAAATTAATTACTTGATCAACTCATATTAATTAGACTAAAAATTTAATTGAGTAGTGATAAAACATGTTCACAAACAAATATCTATAACAAAAATTAAGAGTGAGTTGTGTTATATATTTTAAACTTTACATTTTAAATACTTTTTTATATAAACAATTAATCATATATTGTTCACTTTTTCACACACACAAAATATATATATTAAATATTATTAGAGGGATAAAAGTGACTAATTTTTAAATTTATTATTTAAAAATCTAAATACATAAATTTAATTAAACAAAAATTTAAAATATTATATTTCACATTGTAATCAAACAAAAAACATGAATTTATTATGGTATATTATTTTATACACAATCATCAATATTTTTAGTTTAATTTATTCAATAAATTTTGGATTTGTTTAAAAAATTTTAAATTTTAATTTTAGTTATAGATGTGTAGAACTCCTTATATCTGATCAATCAAAAAAATTGAAAATTATGTGAAGATAAGACACATAGTTGTTTGTCCCTGTGATGTCTATCTGCGTTACAACTTACAACATACAAGTTGCTTGTTTTTTTTCAAACTCTGACAGTCTTGTAATGGGTCATCTATCACCATCACATGCTATTTTTTTTTTTTTTTTTCTAATCTTATTTATTGGGTTTCTATAATCTTATTTATCGGTTGTACTAATCTCTAATCTTTGGTTATCTATCTGCTAATAATAATTCATGTGCAGCTTGTTTAATGGGTAGGCATTTTTATTTGTCGTTTAGTGCATTTTTATTTGGGTGTCTTTGTCGTTTAGTGCATTTGATGAGGTAGTAGATATTATGTCTTTACTTCATTCTTACCCAAATATGATTTTACTATTGGATTTTTCTTATTTAAATTAAATAAATAGTTTATTTACCAAAATAAATAACTTTACAAAAATGACCTATTTATGCATTTTACTTATGCGTGGGCAGTGGCGAAGATTCCAATATGACCCAGTCACACGGGCGCAGCCCACGACACTGACTAGCATAACAACTGGCCCAGTCATGCGTGGACGCGGAACTGATGTATGTTGGTAGTCACACGACCTTTGGCCGCGGCACGGGCTAGAAAGGAGGTCGGAGCCTGTGGCGGCGGTACTGGGTCTGAACTATTACATGGGTTGTGACTGCTGGGACACTGGCTTGACGAAGTTCTATAGAAGGAGCTGAGGGGTCAGCTTCATTTGCTCTTATTCATTCCCCAAATTCTACATTCCTTCTCTCTCAAAAATCAATTGCTACACCAAAAAAAAAAAAAAAAGAAAACTAAATTGTTTGCTAATTCTCGGCCATGGAAGAAATTTTTTCATCTGATTATATCCAAACAATGTCACTCATCGCAGTGAGTTTTAATGCCAATCACCTGTGGTGATTCAGTATCCTAGGGTCAACACTTTGCGAAAACTGTAACAGGTGATAGTATCCAATCTCGAAGTTCGATTTAGGGAGATAAAGGAGGTACCAACCGCTTCTTGTCACCACAGTCAAATAGGAGACCGGTGTGGATGCTAGTGTGGCTATTGAATAATGAACATGTTCGTATAACATTTGAATGTCACCGACGACTAATGGCGGAAATTACTATTATGGAGTTTTTGGTTGTGGCCGTTGAAGTAGGTAGTCCGAGCGTTCCACAATCCAGTGAACCGCTCGAACCACCTGTTTCCACGACTCCGCTGTGCATTGCAGAACCGATTGGTGAAGGAGTGGAAGCGAAAATAGGAAACTCTGAATCCGACTTACACTATCTTGGAAAATCCGGTTCTTCATCCCAGGGACCCCATGGTGATGAGTGTACCACGGAGACGCCTTCTAGTGGATGAACCTGATATATCCTTCCCACTCCACACCCAACTCCAAGCTTTGCAGATGTCTCTTGTTTCTATCAGCAACTCGACATGGATGCAATGCGAATAAGTGATTCGCTACAAGCTGTGTAACACCCTAACCAAAAAATGAATATATATTTTTTTTACATTTAATTAAAAAGAATATTCTAAGTAAATAACTAAAAATAATAAAAGATTTTATTGAAGGATTGGAGTGATTCCCATCCTTATTTCACTCCCTTGTGTTTCTAGGGTCGTACTCAGTACTTGATTGCATATCCACCTAACTCATCATAACTTACCGGAGATAATATAGAAAAATAGGGTAAGAATAAATTTTCAGTAATCACGTTAAAAACCTATATAATATCCCAACCCATTTTGGGATTTTAAAAAAGAGACAAAGATATGCTATATGATTCATAAACTTTAAAATAAATAATAAATAATCAAGAAACATATTCATATAACATCTCACAATAAACTTTGAAATACATATAAATTTAACATGTCACAATAAACGTTGAGATAACATAAATTTTCGGGCAATTCACCCAAATAAAATATTTGGGAAGAAAAATGTTTGTATTGTCTTAAAAGGAAAACCATGATCGAAAAGTCCTATTTCCCCATCTATGTAATACGTGCC
>JASCZI010151655.1:8362-19761 GCA_036250425.1 Stylosanthes scabra | reverse complement strand
CTGTCATCTTCTTTGCCTCTCAAATAGTATTCGATTGCAGTATTCAGATCATCACTCTTCCAAAATTCTCCCTCCGTATCTTTCACCCCTTCTAGCTCGGGTGATACCACATTGCCTTGATAGAAAGTTTGCATACCCTTGCATTTGGTGATGGAAATTTTTTGCAATTGTGGAAAATTCAAATTTGACTTCCCCTTGAAAAAACTTTCAAGCTTTGGCAAGTTGCCAAGATATATAAAAGAGAGCTTGGGGAACATCACACCTTTATTTTCATTGTCTCCATCTCCAACCATTACTGCCTCTAACAACTCACAGTTTGATATGGACAAGTATTCCAGTTCAGCAAAACTGTTAGCAGTTGAGGAATGAAACAAATACTCCAATCTTGCACAATCCTTTACGATCAACTGAGTCAGTTTGGAGAACGACACAGTAGATGGTGCCAAGTTCATCAAACAATTGCATGCCAAAATTTTCAAGCTTTCAAGATTTTCAAGAAGTGGAGCCATCAAGGTTTGCTCAAACCCTATAGATTCAAGCTTGTATAAATCCCTAAGCACCAATCCTTTAAGCTGTGAAAGAATTTCGGCATAATTTTTTGTGTCATCCTCAGGCCTTTGTGAGTTGAATATCTGTTTGAAGCCACTATCGGCCACTGCAATCTGTTCTATAGCAGGCAGTGAAATCTTTGAGATGAAACCATCTGGAAAAGAATCTAAGTCAGCATGGAAGCTCTGCATTTTGATGAATAAGATGTTTTGGAGGTCCATCTGAATTTTTCCTTGCTCAATCATTATTATGTCTTCCTTGTTGAGCGAGAGTCGTTGCAAACGGGGGGCAACAACCATCTAGGATACAAAATCCACAATTAGAAGGATAATAATAAGAAATTAAGAGTCTTATTCGATGTTGTTTATTATTCTGATGTAAAGTTGTAAGAAGATGTAAATATACTAATTCATGCATGTGTGCATGTTCTTTATCAATTTATAGTTTTATACACATGTGTGATAAATGTCCAAAAGAAGAAGTTAGTCAAAGATCAAATAGTTGCAAAAAACTTTTCCAAACAAATAAGGAGAATGTATGATAACTGAATGCAATTATGCAAATAGTTGAGGCAAAAAGTTTAGGAAATATTTCAAATGTTACAATGTTTCAGTGATTTTAAGTTTTTAACTATTAATCTTGGTGCACTCGAAAATTGAAATTCTACCAAAAGTTTAATACCTTGGGAGGTGAAACCACCCTGTCGTCGCCATCACGATCATTGTCACCATCATCATGATCATGGTCACCATCCTCCTCATCATTGTCACTGCCATTATCATCCTCAGCATCATTGTCACCATCCTCGTCGTCATTGTCACTGTCATCATTATCACCGTCACCATCATTAGCATCATCATTGTCAATGCTATCGTCACCATCATTTTCAGAATCAGCTGCAAATATCTTCAGCTCTGGACAATGATAAACATCCAGCTCTTTTAACTCAGGCCAATTCAGAATTTGCATCCCAGACCAAATGCACCTTAGAGCTGGCAATTCCCATAGAGTCAAGGAGTTTAAGCAAGGGAACATTAAAATCTCCTCATCATTTTCTTTTCCTGTGGTTATGGCTTCATCTTTTTCAACAATTTCCTCTAACTTCACACAGTTTCTCACATCTAATCTTCGCATCTTGTTCTTTAAAACTGATGCGGGAAACAAACTTGTTATGCATTTACATTCATTAACAATGACTTCTTTTAGCAATGGAAGCCTGAAACCACCTCTAGGATCCTCGTTCCAAACATGGCTTAGATTTGGTAAATGTTCCAAAATCATTGTCTTCAAGGGAATATCAATGATGTTTCGATCTTGTGATGGCAATGAATGTTTCACATCAAATATTGCCTCAATAGAATCACATTTTCTTACAACCAGCACTTTCAAATCATTCAAAGAAGAAAGTAAATGAGATGGAAGCAATGCATTTGATTCTTCATATTTTGCAACAACCTCCTCCTCCACCTCCTCAAAACTTTTCACATCAACTAAAGCTGGAAACATATTCTTTATGCCCTTACATTCATCAATAGTAACTTCCTCCAGACATGGAAAGCTGAGACCTCCCTTATTAGGATCATTTTTCCAAACATGCTTCATAGTTGGCAAATTCCCCAAGGTCAGTTTCTTCAATGGAATAACTATTGCCCTTGAATCATATGTTGGAGTATCTTTCACATCAAATATTGCCTCAACAGAGTCACAATTCCACACCACCAACTCTTCCAGATTAGTTAACAGAGGGAGTAAATGAGATGGGATTATTGCATTAGATAAAAATCCACACCCATCCACCACCAAGTATTTGAGCTTGAAACTCGCGCAGTGCACTGGGATTGGCACTTCACGAGTCCATATTTTTTGTAAATCACCATCAAGATTAACTATACGTTCCTGAAATATTTTTCCAAAACAATGTATTTTAACAACTCAATAGACAATACTATCCTGGCTTATACTACTATATAAACAAAGGTTTAGAAGAGAGTGAAAATAATTATATGGTTTGATGGGAAGCATGTGGTTTTTTATTTAGTAATTTGAGAAACTATTTTAGCTTAGGCAGCAAGAAAGCAGAATTGAGATAGCGCAAAGAAGAGGGAGTTATACTAGGTGTACACAAAAAATCAGTCACCAAATTAACCACCAGTATAAAATATATGTTGAAATACAAAATACACATTGAAAATGACTTTAACAATGTATGTATTCATACATAAATACTTGGCAGTTGATTTAATGGCTGAATTTTTGTGTGCAGATAGCATTTCTATTCAGAGTATAGCAGCCTAACCAACTTAACAGCCTTGTAACAGACCTTCTAACTATAGTAAGTAACTCCTAACTAACTCTTATCCTTTCCAAACAATGCGCCATTGATAAGAAAGATTTTGTTACATGTATCTGTAACCTATTACCGAGAAGCCAGCGAAATTGTTAGTTGTTACACATTAATTAATCCACCAAAAAGATTGTATGATTTCTCTTATTTAACATGAGTTTTGTTCCACCCTAACTTAGAGTTGAAATTACAGAAAATATTCCAAACTTTGCACTTAAAAAAAATTTTAATTAGGGAAGAGTCTTTTACCTCGTTTAGGAACTGCCATTTTGCAGCAGTGTTAAGATCATCATGGTGGAAGACCAAATCATCATCTGAGTTGTAAGAAACTTGAATCTGTCTAGGAGAGATCACCTTTCCATGAGAGAAAATTTTCATCTTGCGGCATTTCACTATGTCCATTTGAATGAGAGAGGGTAACTTCAAAGTGGCGTTCCCTGAATAAAAACATTCTAGGCTTCTCAAAGATTCAAGACTTATCCTCTCTAGCTTCTCAAATTTGATATCTTGATTCTCTTGATTTACTTCTGTAGCTGCTGTTTCAGCTGACTCAAGATCTTTTTCGATTATCTTTTTTAGTGATTTACAATGCTCAACTTTCAACTCCTCAAGGTGTATCAACATTTTCGCCGATGATAGCGTGAATAAACGTTGCAATCTCTTACAAGATTCTATGTGCAATTCTTTCAGATTGGAGCAAGATTGTAGCACTACTACTGTTGTCAATTTTGGACATTCAGAAAGACTTAATAGCCGGAGCTGCTTTGACAAGTATTCTATGCCGGTGATGGATTGCAACTCATATAGTTTGAATAGGTACAATTCTTTTAGGTTTCCAAGAATGTTCCTATTATTATTGAGTGCTGCAGCATCATCACCATGGGAGGGCAATACAGTTTTGAGTGTTTCATTAGAGTAATAGCTTACTGTCATTGATTCCAAGAATGGTGTCTTCTCAAATAATTCAACTGATGGCACTTCAGAGTTGTTCTGCTCATCATCATCAACAAGGTAGAGTTCATTCAAACTCTCAAGATCCTCACTAAAATTTTTCAAACATTTACTTAGTGCTTGAGTGTGTTTCCAATTAAGAGTCAAATTCTCCATCTTGGAAATATTATCCTATCAGGCAAATATATGTGAAAGAAAGGGTTTAGCTCGTGTAAATATATCAAAAGAACAAGATTTAACATAATTGCTGGAATGAGTGTTAAAATGACTATCTATTTTAGAATACGCAAACAAAATTGAGAATATATAAATATGGATTTTCAATCCTACAAAAAAATAAAAATGTTAACCATGTATACATACAAAATTAGCTACTAAATTTCACCACCTAGTGGGACAAGGCTTTGTTTTTTTTTTTTTTTTTGGTGTCTGGGACAAGGCTTTGTTGTTGTTATTTGTTTGTTATATAGAATTTATTTATTATATAAAATACATGTTAACAGTATGTGAAATAGTAGATATATACAGAAATACATAATAGCTGATTTAGTAATTTTTGTTAGTCTTTAGTATAAACATAATGTTAAAAAAAAAAACACTGTACAAATGTAAAGTGTGAGAAAATGGAAATGGATTCAACTAGAATGGTTAATCACACCATGTACAGTGTGGTTTACAACTATATATATAAGCTAGCTCACACTAAACTACAGTTATTAACAGTAACTACGCTTCTAATGAACCATATTAGTTAACTTAACTGATTAGCTAACAAACTAGTGTCATAGTGGCAACTTTCCAAAACTGTTCTTACTAAACTAAATATTAGTATTCTAACTATTACTGATACCATCCTTTCAAAAAAAAAAAAAAAAACTATTACTGATACCATCAGTATCCAACAAAGTGAAAATTCAAAAGACTAACAAAAAGTCTTCGAAAGACAAATCATTATGAAAATAAAATAAATAATAAATAATAGATAAAACAAAAAGCAAACTACAAAAGTTACTTACCTTGATATTCATGAAAAGTGGTTGCTTAGTAATAGTTGAAGTGGTGTGTTGAGCCTCAAGATTTTGAAATAGATCCAGTTGATCATTGCAATCATATACGTCTAAGCTTCTCAACTCAGGGCATTTCAGAGTGAACTTCTGAGAGCAAAAGTGAGCAAGATTTGGCAAATAGCACAATGCCAATGTGGTCAAATGAGGAAACACAAGATGTTCAACAGTTCCAGCTTCTACTCCTTCAACAATTTCGGACAACTCAGCACAATCTCTCACATCAAGTTCCTCAAGCTTTTTTAGATTTCTGGCCAAGGCTACAGGAAAGATTGTTCTCAAATTCTCACACTCATTGACAGTCACTATCTGCATATTTCTAAAGCTGCTGAGAATTCCTTGTTTATTAGGTTGCCACACATGTGTCACATTTGGTAGCCCTTCCAAAGTTAGCTTCTTCAGCTGGAACGATGTTCCCTTGATCATCTTGGTTTCATTCAATTCAAAAATACCAGTAATGTTTTCACGACAGCTATTCACCTCCAATTCTCTTAAGTTCTTGAAACTAAAAAGAATGTTTGATGGAATTGCGTATGGCTCAGAAGGACACTCACTCAGCTTCAAAGTTTTCAAATTGTTAAACACATTTTCCTGTAGGCCTACTTCTTTGCCTTGCCGCCATAGTGATTGTAGATCATCAAGATGATCAGAAACACTTAATTCCTCCATGCCTCCGAAAAATATCTGTAAATATATTTCTAATTAATACTACGGTAATCTTAGGTATACACCTATTTTGTCCAGCCAAATCGAACTAAATCATTTATTTCTATGTCAAATAGAATCTCATTTTGAAGTCAAATAGAATAGAAAATGGCACAGAAAACGAGATTCTATTTGACATCGAAATTGTAAGGGATTCAATGCAAACTTTGATGGAGACCAAATGGCTGTTCATGTGCCTTTATCTTTGGAAGCCCAAACGGAAGCTCGTTTACTTATGTTTTCTCATATGAACCTATTGTCTCCGTCGATGGGAGATCCTATTTCCATACCGATTGTATTTGGTATAGAAATAAATGATTTAATTCGACTTGATCGAGCAAAATAAATGTACCGCTATGATTATTGTTAATCCTATTATAACAAAATATTATTTGAGTCATGTAATTCATTCAGACAATGGGTTATATATATTTTATGTACCTTTTTGTTGAATATATCTTGTATCGTTTGTTGTAAATTGTTTGTCCAGTATGGCTCCATCTTCTCTTTTTCATGGACAACATATATTTTCTGCAACTTTGGTGGTTTCATGTCATCTTGTTTTGAGAAACTTTTCAATTTGGGACAAGCACTGACCACAAATTTCTCTAATGATGGAAACTGAAAGGCACAACTCTCTGAGCTGCAAAAGCTTTCGAGGTTCTTGAGCGACACAAGTTCAATTGTTGTCAACTGTTTGAAAATGATGTCACCCTTGCCTTTGATATCATTTGTTCTTCCTCCTCCTTGTCCTGTCTCTGATACAATTTCCTCAAGGGATCCGCAATTAATTACCTTCATGGTGTTGAGTTGACCCAAGCTTCTTGCAGTTGATGGTGATATTAAATATTCTAATCCGTCACAGTCAACCACTTCAAGCTTTGTCAAGTTAGAGAGAAACACATTAGAAGGTGCTATGGTTTCCAAACTTGGGCAATTTTGAAAAACCAATGACTCTATCCTTTGAAGAATTGGATCTCTTTCGAAGCCAATCTTCACAAGGTTTGGTAGATCTGTTAACTTCAAGCTTTTCAGTTGTGGGACAACTCCTAAGCTTTCAATCTCAGTGAGCCTTTTAAGAGGCACCAATTCTTCAAAAGAACCATCATTCAACCATACATTCTTCATATTTGGATTGCTATGAAGGAAAGAATATAGAATTTTGGTATCCTTCAATTTAGATAAGTGAAGCTCTTCTAGGTTGTCCCTTCGATAATCATAGTTAGTCGACGATGTTGCATGCCTCGACTCAATTTGAATTGACTTCAATTTGTTGATTACCTACATTTAATAAATCATGCGAAGAAAAATTAACGTACCATAAAAGTTAAATATTTGAAAATTTTATCCAATTAAGTGTTAGGCCAATGTGAGGAGCTTTTGACCACAGGAAAGAATTAAGCAAGAAAACATAATATAATGAGAAGATGCTATACATCTAATCAAAACCTTTAAAATATTAAGTTAATTGGTATCCCATCTTATAAACTCCTCTTTACTTCTTATTTTCTTGGAACCTAGATTAAGACCTAAGTCATAAACTCCCTCACTTGCTAACATTAAGTTCTCATATTTGCATAACTGTTCATAGTTAAAGTTAATTACAATGGCTCATGTGGACATTGTTATTTGACTTTTTTTCTTTTTTAATTTCCAATGGTTGAAGGTTACATTCCAAAAGGGATGAACAATATAACATACAACAAAAAATTACACATTTTCAACCCAAAATTTTCTGACGAAGATATATGCCTAGAATAAGACACCGTTATAACTATCCCTGTAATACCCACCAAACCCAAAGATATTTTTATTTGATGAAAGTGTAAAAGAGTTTTCAAAACCAATTAATTATACTTTACTTTGTTCTAATGTATATTTCTAACGCTATAATGAAATAGAAATTCTCGATTTTAAAGGCATTGTTATTACCGTTTCAGGAAAGAGGATAAGCTTTCTTTCTGAACCTTTGACGATTTCTTCTCGGAATGGTTCCAACTTATGACATTCTTCAATAGACAAGTTGTTGAGTGCTGAAAAATTTATTTCATAAGTTCCTGGATAGAAAGTCTTGAATTTTGGTAGTCTAAAAAATTTGATGGTTGCCAGTTTCAAGAAGTTAAATTTAGTATCAGTGCCACTCTTGGCATCTTCTTCAATGGCAACAATTTCCCTCAATTGAGAGCAATCCGACACCACAAGGTCTTCAAGATTATTTTCAAGTGTTTTGGCCACAGGAACAGAAAATATGTTTTCCAACCTTTCACAGTTTTGAACCCAAATCTTGTGCAAATTGTTTAGTCCAAGAATCCCTTCAAGCTGGTTTTTTTTCCTGTTGAACTTGAACACATGCTCTAATTTTGGAAGTGATTCCAAATGAACATCTTGCAAGTTTGTTGTTGCATCCTTAGAAGCTGACTTACGTTCCCAAGCTGGGTCAAATACAGCTTTCATTGACTTGCAATTGGTAACCCTTAAGTTGCTTACGTGCTTAAATATTTCCACCACATTAGAAGTGAAAATATGGACCAATTTATCACACTCGTCAATGACTAGGGTCTCCAACTTCTCAAAAGAATCTTTTGGGACTTCAAAATCTTTACATATCCCACTCAAACTCTTCATGCTTCTCACTTTAATACTCTTCAGATTTGGAAAGATGGTAACCTGTTGTGTGGTTCACAATGCAATAGCACGAAACTCGAATTAAGCTAAATGTCATGCAAATCAAACCAACAAAGAATGATAAAGAAGAAATTAAATAAAGAGTTAAGTTGGCAACAGAACAAACTAGGCAACAATAACTCATCAAAATATCCTAAGTGCGTCTCACGGAATGAAAATTAATTAAAATTTTAAATCTACAATGCTCTGACCAAATTATACATACCTTTTGTTTAGCCTCACCACTGCCTTGCTCTTTGAAAAAGATTTGTCCCATCTTGTCACATTCACTTATAGAAATGCTTTGGAGATTCAGCATATTTCTTGCCATAGATAATGACAACAAATTTTCTAAATTACCACATCCATTCACCTCCAAGTGTACCAATTTTGAAAAAGGAGGATTTTGGCCATTCCATATTTGGTGGATTTGGATCCAGGACAGCTCCAGTCTCTCTAATTTTGAAAATACAACCTATTTAAAAAACACAAATAATTATAAATGAAAAGAATATCATCTTTTAAATTTTGATTATCTTGCAAATAAATTAACAATAGTATTTAGAATGAATATGAATTCAAAATGCAAAAGAAATTAAAATTTGAACAATAGTTCAGAACTTACTTGTTCATTGAATAATATCTTTTGTTGCGCTGTAGATGAAATGCGACAGAATCCATGGAACTCCGGTAGTGATTTTAATATCAAAGTACGTAATTCTTGAAACTCAAGGCGCTTAGATGCATTATTTGTATCTTGTGTTTCCACGGAGACAATCTCCTTCAGAGAGTTACATTCTGAAACTTCAATTGTTTCAAGAGCAACAAGAAGCTTGACCATAGAAATCAAGAAGACATTCTTTAACAGACCACAGAGCTTAATCTTGACAACTCTTAGTTTTCGGAATGAGGAAGGTGAAAGTGACTCACAAGAGCATAGTTGCTCCATGTTATTAAGCTTATAGAGGTGCAATGCCTCCAGCTTTGGAAAAGCATTCTCAGGATGCTTCCTCTCCTGAGGCTTAATCAGAGATCGAATTCCGGAACTACTTGCAATGGATAAAGTCTTAAGACATGGAAATCCTTTCAAATTCAGTGCATAAAAGATGTCCTGTACACCATTGAGTTCTTCCAGCAACAAATTCTCAACTCTTTCAAACAACATTTTGATCCCCTTCTGAGAATGAATGTCAAAGGCACCATCTTTCTCCTGTATTGCCAAATACCTCACCAATTCATACTTCTCCGGCATCTTGAAATCTGGCTCCAAATGTGTGCTTGACGAGCCGATTACAATTTTATAGCTATACAGCTTATCAAAAAACAAGTTTTTTGGCAAATGGGCAACACTTGGGATGTGTAAGTCAACATTTGATATTTGACTTAGATGTCCTAACTCTGAAAGGCTGGCATTTTTGTTTTTGCTTTTCTGTCTATTATCAACGCTCCATTCAACTGAAGTGTTTCTCATGTACAACTCCTCCAAACTAGTTAGGCTTGATATTAGATGAGGAGGAATGTCTTTTAGTTCGGAGCAATTACTTAAGTCAAGAATTTGTAGCTTTGATAAGTTCTCCAATTCAATTGGCAGGCTTTCAATATCAGATCCAGAAAAGCTTAGAATTCTTAGATTCTTCATCAACTTGCCAATAGTAATGCATAAATCCTTATCTAGATTAATGCATTGCTCCAAACAAAGCTTTCGTAGTTTTGTTAGGCATTCCATTGATGAAGACAATAATTCTGAGAGATCAATGCCAATCAGAACCAATACTCTAAGTTCTTTCATTTCTTGGAAAAAGTCTTTTGGTATTTTCAAATGTTGATGGTTATTGAGGAAATGAAAGACTTTCAGTTTAGGACATCTTACACTCTTAGGAAACTCCTCAGTGTTGACATCACAATGATGCAAGAAAATAGCAGTGTACCTTTCAAGTTTATCATCATCAGGCCATTCATCTAGCTTTCTTTTTGTCAATACGAACACATCTTTTTTCTCTGATGCTATTGACAGAACTGCATTGCGAACAAGGTTTTGCATCGTGAAACGATCGTTTGAATAACTGTCAGACAGCAAACCTGACTCTTTTAATTGCATAAGCAACATTTGCACTTTATCTCTAGCTTCCCTTACTGTGTGGATGCCTTCAAGGAAACCAAAACCAATGCATAGTCTCACTAAGTCCGAGACAAATGCATCTTGACCCAAACAAGCACAAAGCAACAAGGTAAGCTTGAGCTCCTCAGTTTCTAGAAGCTCATAACTCAACTTTGTAGAATACTGAGGTGTTCCTGTAAGCTTTTGCTTTT
Organism: Stylosanthes scabra; assembly: GCA_036250425.1. Classification (NCBI taxonomy): domain Eukaryota; kingdom Viridiplantae; phylum Streptophyta; class Magnoliopsida; order Fabales; family Fabaceae; genus Stylosanthes; species Stylosanthes scabra. The sequence continues at coordinate 9,174 of JASCZI010151655.1, read as the reverse complement.
CAAGTGTTGAAAGGGTATGCTCCCAAACAGAGCGGCTTTGATTTTTCAGTGCCTTTGCGGTTGTAACTATTGACATAGGCAACCCATGACACTTCTTGGAGATGTCAATGGCTAGCCGTTCAAGCTCAGAGTTTTTGTCGTCTGTTACTCCTACCTATTTTGCACAAAAACAATATAAGTATTGAATCAATGACTCCTAACTATAATATGATATATAATCACAACAATTTCATGAGAAAATAAAATTGTCATAAAACTTTAACAATAAAATATAGGGTCTAATCACTTTGCAAATAGTGACAGAAAAAATTTGAAACGGAAGAAGTGAAGAAATGTATTTGTGTAAGTTTATATATTACTTTTGAGAATTTTGGAAGAGAAAATTTAAAAAAGGGTACCACTAAAGTTAATACATACGAAATGCCATTTTAAAAAAAATGAGAAATATTTTTGAGAATAACATATCTAATGTTCTTTAGTATAGAAAAAGGATACCATTGTGAAATACAATATCTAACTCTTGCAACAATTCATACAAAATGATATATATGCACGTATTATTACATGTTACTATTATATATGAACAGTTGGTATATATGCATGGTATTTAGCTATATACTTATATCCTATTCACAACATTTTGATTAAATTTTTGTTCCAATAAAACTGATTCTCCATGTAAAATAATATAGTATTTCTGTTTTTCCCCGACAGAACATACCAAGTTATTATAGACATTACAGGTGGTGATCTGCTTCCACAATACTTTATGTAGATATACATACATAAGTGATGGATAGGTGGCTAAAAGT
>JASCZI010151654.1:15382-27674 GCA_036250425.1 Stylosanthes scabra | reverse complement strand
AAATGTAAAAAAAAAAAAAAAAAAAAAAAAAAGTTTCATGGGTGGAATGAATATATGATGAATATTATTGGCCTTAAATCCAATGATGTTGAATTAGTAGCTTGATTGTCTCTTGTAGAAAGGTTTCTGGCAGATCAGCAGTCTTTGATCACTGTCACTTTCAATTTCAATGACCCTTGCATCCCACTTCAGCTGAGTTGTTAGAGCTCTTGCTGTTTCTATTAAAGGAACTGTGTCTCGAATGATAACCCAACCCTGCAAATATAATGAAATAACCAATGTCAGCATCTTTTCTTTTAATATATAGAAATTGGACAGGAAGAATTCTAGAGCACCACGTGTCGACCCTTGGATGGTGTTTATGTGTATCTATGTCATGCATGCATGAATGTATGTTTACATATTTGATAGGCATACAATTATTACTGTCTAACACATCTTACACATCTTGCAAGATTGTTTATATCACTAGTCCTTGAACATAACAACTCAATCGGATGATACACTTTTTGGCACTTTTGTACTCTTTTCGATATTAAGATAAAAATAGAGAGTAAATAGCCATTTTGACCCTCGAAAGATTCTCATTTTGACAAAATATACTCCAAAAGATTATTTCAAGTGAAGTATATCTTTCGGGATAAAATGGTTATTTACTAAAAAATAAGAGTAAATTACACTCACTTCCCCAAAAAGTTAGTAAACTTCAACCTGATTCCCACCTATTATTGCATTACCTAAATCTTAAAAGAAAGTCAATATATACTTTTCGCAAATCAAGTAGATATTCGATGAATTTTTCCCAAAACTTCAACAGATGTAACTATAATTTGTCCCAAAAATCATAGTAATAGCTTGACAATACAGATCAGAGTAAGCAGCTTTACACAATAGAAGACGGGCCAACCGGTTCACATTTACAAGCAGAAACAACATGACACAACCATTAAAACGCTGTTTATTGAGAAATCCAGCAGATGTTTTGTTTCCACAAGAAACTATATATCCAAAAGAAAATCTTAAAAGTACCATTTTCACTTGAGAATTAATTAGTCACAAAATTGGGCATGCAATGCAGTTCACAAATTAATGCATATCCAACAATTTTAATTGTCTTATCTGTACTACTGGGAGCTAAATTTTAAAGTGTGTTTGTCTTCACAAAATGAACACCCAGCAACTTACACAATCACATTTGATTACAAACTAATATGCAGTGATCATGAGAACAGTTTTAACACTTTCAATTATCATAGATACTCTGAACAATAATGACAGCAACAAAAAGGAGGGAAATGGCCATGGACAAGAAGTAAAATCCAGAATATCTAGTCGACATACCTCTGGGCGAAGCAATCTGTCAATTTCAATGAACAGATCAAGCATAGTGCATCTGCGGGGCTTGGCAAATTCGAGGGATAAGAGTCCTGCTGCATGCACAAAGTCATAGGTTCTAGGGTATGATGGAAATGCCTCACACCTACAAGCCATCCAAAAATCATGTTTGTAAAGAAACTACAATTTGCTGAAAACAATTCTTCATGGAAACTTATCAAAATCTTTAGCATTGCTGGTAATCAAAGAGAATCAGGACATTCACTTTCAGAAATAGCTGAATAAGAAGAAAGGTAGGAGCCAATGAGGTGTAGCTCAAATGGCGTATGTCCTCTTCCCCTAGTAGAGGTCTAGGGTTCGAGCGTCTCTCCCAACATATCTTTGATAAAAAGAAATAAAAAAAAAAAGAAGAAGAAAGGTAGGAAATATTAAAATACCAATCATGCAGAATGCCGACAAAACCTCTGTCCTGGATCAAAGGAAGATGGTTTGGCCCACTCATTGAAACTACATTCATGACCCACACAAATTTTTTAGCTTGCAACAATGCCGAATTGAAACCACCAAACTCAGCATTCATGTCCAGCACATTCCTGAACATGTTGTATGGAGGTGAAGGGTCCTCTTCACCGGGCCTCTTTGGATGGTCAGAAAATATTAAAGGAGACAGAAGTGACCAATAATTGTTGACTGTAGTTTTCCAGCTATCAGTGTCCTCGGCAAGTTCATCAGGTTGCAAAGCTGACATATTTAAAAAATGGATAGAGTAAATCTAACATAACATAACAAAGAGGACATATTCAATTCAGCAATGAAGTACAATGAAATCACTTTTCCTTAGAGCTCAATAGTTAAGAGTTCGAAAACAGTAACAATTACCATGGATTGCAAGCTCATTCTTGTTCAAGTTCGCTCGAGATGGCCATCTTTCTCTTTTATCAATCGGAATCCAACGGCTATTCTGTGTTCCTCCTATGCAGTTTTGCAGTTCTCGGTAGTATGGAGTCTCTATATCATGACTTTTACCACACAAAGAAGGGCCAGAACCAGGCTTTCTGGTTGTAAAAATAGGCAATATTAAGAATCAGGACCATATTGAAATGGTAGGCAAATGTATACACATGGTATAAAATCTATTTACCAGAACAAAAATGTTTGGGAGACAATAGAAAATCAGCACAAAGTTACCTCATTTTGCAATCCTTAAATACTGTTAGAATAATTAGGTAATATTGGATGTAATAAGTATGTAATTATGGATGTTACAACTTATATATACGGAATTATGGATGTTAAATTAAATAAGGTAACTTCGGGTTATTGTCTCCCTAACATTAAACCGTTTCTAAGGATATGTAAACATAAATGCATGTACTGTATTGCTACCTTGAACTATAGCAACTCTTTTTACTAGTTTTCTTCCATACGGCTGTTTCGTCTTGTTGGGACAACATTTCCCAACAAATACTTTGTGTGAAATCCTGTACAAACTTCCACCTTTTCTGACTTTCTTTGTTACGAGCATTTGTCAGCGGCGATGTCCAGACAAAGTATCCACCAGGTCTTAGAAGCCTGTCAGCTTCAATCAAGAAAATGCCACCTATACCAAGAATTGTATACCAATAACATTACAAGGTGCTAAGAAATGAACAAAATTCAACATAAAAGTCATGATCCGAAGCTGTAAATAGATTTCAGATTCCAAGTTCCAGTTTCCAAAATGGATAGGCAACCATGATAGTATCATATCAGATATGTGATAAAACAAAAAAGCTTATTAGACAATGAGCATTGAATCATTTGGTTTTGAACCACAAAAATATTCTAGAATTAATTTTTTTTTTGCTGAAAATATAAAAGAAGCACTTGTAACAAAAAGTGGCATGGATTGGAAATATGAAAAGATACCTTTTTGGTCCCAATCAATGCCACATCTTGCACAGTGTAGCATATCATAGGAGAGCGATGGATATGGCAGCTGTTTCGAAGTGAAAGAAGCAACCATAGCTGGAAGACCCCTCTCAAGGGTAAGCTGAACTTGACTTCCTGTAGGCTCATAGTTCGCTACACACATTGTCAAAAGTTGACTTTGAAAGAGGTGTGCCCCGAAGCTACCATAGCCACAACCAATGTCCAGTATTGTTCGAACCTAAAATTTTTAAGAACTTTAGGATGCCAATATCTCAATGAAATAACATTTTCAGGGTATAATGGTGCAGAATATCAGTTCAAATTCGATGCCACCATAAACTATCAGAAAAATCTAGCAAAAGTCCTATCGACACCAATATAAGGTTATCATTTGAACATGCATTGATTATTAACTTAACATTGAGATCCTTTACTATTATTGTTAGAATCAGCTTAAAGTCATAAGAAATACTGTCCTATTCTGCAAAATTAAGTAGCAAATCAGGAGCCATTAAGTATGCTGAAATCTATATCAAGCATGTGCCAAACCAAAAAAATACGAATATAATGGATGTAATCATGAAAGCATCGAAAAATTTCAGGCAACAAACATGAATCTACTAATTTCAAAAGATACGACAAATGAATTTACCCCAGCTTGTATGAAGCTAGACTCATTTCTAAGTCCAATCATTTCGGCGATTTGATGGGAGTAGTCTTCAACGCCATCAAACATGAGAGAAGCTGAACGAAAGGAAATTTGCTCTTCATCAAGCATCATCATCCTGCAACAACAAATGAAAATTTCAGTGCCCGGAGGATAGGATCATTACAATAGTGATTAGAAGAGATACACATCAATCACCTCTTTGTCAAGCTCCCAGAAGAAAGAACCTCCTGTGCAGTAATTTTCACATTAGCCACCCATATAACATCTCTTCCAGTAGGCCACCTAAGTGGAATCTTATAATTCACCGGCGGAAGAACTAAACAATTTTGCCTGAGCTCACGGCCGCATTGCCGGTCAAGCTCATTGCCATCAGAATTTCCCAAAGCCGAGTCCCCGGAAACATTAAAGCAAGGAACATAGTTCTCAAACTCCTGAGAACAAAACTCCAATTCCTTTAACCTTGCAGGACCGCGAGTAAACTCACCAATATCCAACAAATCCGAAACAAGCCTCTCTTGGAGCCTCCTGTAACCGTGGTTGACATGACCCCTCGACGAGGTAGAAATCGACAATGTCCACCAAAAGGATCCAGTAAGTGCAAGAACAACTATGAACAGCAAACTAAGCTTCAAGAAGTGCAACAAGTTAAGCCTACTTCTTGGTGACCCAACAATGAAAGGATCAGATGCAAAACCATTGTCAGTGAAGTTGCCATATTTAGAAGGTGAATTGTTGTTACTATTATCTGCAAAGAGAAGCCTCAAAGGGAATCTAAGGGAAAAAGAAGAAGGGCTTTGATCTGAGGAAACCCTTTTATCCAAATCTTCCTTTTCTGCTTTCTCTTTGGATTGGGAATCAGGGATCTGAATCCCAGAAACACCTCTCTGAAGAGGCCTTGGCATTGATTCAATGACCAAACCCAAAAACAGTTGCAAAAAGAAGCTTCAACTACTTAAATAAATGCTTAATGCTTAGAAATATATATATATATATATATGAATATTACACCAAGAAACCAATGAGAGTGTGTTATTTCAGCACCATTCAGTCATTCACCACTACCACTTGAAACCTGTAATCAAATTAATTAATTAATAAATATATAAATTAGAGAAACCGTGTGAATCTTGATGCTGTTCAATCAGAGTAGAGTAAGAGTACTTTCAAAGCAAATTCAGAATATCTTGAAATAAATAAATAATTGTTTTAAAATTTTATTTTTATTTTTATTTTTTAAATCTCAGGAAAGAGAATTAAAAACAAGGGAATGAGGACAAGGAAGAGCATTAATTAAATCACCGCGTTAGATCCATCACGGACCACCACTGCTGAAATGGATATGTACCAACACTCATAAAAACCAACCCGTAATAAAAACGTTCAAAATTAAATAATAATAATAATTTAACTACTTATGAGTTGGTAGATATTAAAAGAACAATGAAAGCAAATAATTTAGAGAGGAAGCTAGCAAAGGTAGTTCAACTTTCAAAAGTAGTAACCGAATTTCAAACCCGTTTTATTTGACAAAAGAAGAACGAAGTCAGTTTCCTTAGGAAATCACAGAGAACGAAATTGGTTTGAGATCAGATCAAATGAGAAACAGAAGAAATGATGAGCAGAGCACAAGCACTACCTGGTTGTTTGAAGGAGAAGCAGAAACGGCACTGAGAGAGAGAGAGAGATAGAGAGAGAGAGAGAGTGAATTTTAGTGTGATGCTTGATAGCTTGGGTTGTTTGCTCGGGGCACAAATTTACAAAAGCTAAGAGACACAGCTCACCATGTTCCCTGCTTGATTCTGGCTCAGTGTCTATTCTATTATTGGCTTTGGGTTTTGGTTTTGGTTTTGGATTCAATGTGTTGTGTGGGAGTGGGATCAGTGATTGGTATTTGTTACTTTGCTTGCGCGTTTTTTACTGTGTGTGTCTCCGAGGGAATGATTACGGTGCTTGGGAAATTAAGGAGAGAGTAAAGGGAAAAGTGACAGACACTGAGTGAGTGTGTCCAAGAGGATGAGCAATGAGCATGACTATGAGCAATCAGATTTTGTACTGATTCGATCCAGACGCCCTGACACACGCTGCTTTCTCGCCTTAATATATTATACGAACTTTTTTTTTTTTTTTTCACTACTAGAAGTCTAGACCGTCCTAACTCCCTATTTATCAGCGGACAATTTCATAAGAAGATGTTTAAGTATAAAATAAGAGCATTAATTAGTTTTACTTTTTTAAATTAATAAAAATAAAATAAAATATTTCATATTATAATTTTTCAATTACTTTTCATGAAAATTCTACATTTTTATCATTTTTTTCTCCATCATAACATGCAATTTTATTAAAACTAAGCGACCTATCTAGGATTTTTTTTATTAATAAATATAATAAATATAATATTTACAATAATGTACGGAGTCAGGAAATTACCAATTAGAGTTAGGCTTACTTAATACGGGCTACGCAGGCTCAATGTGAGTTTTTTGTGTAACTTAGTCCTGACAAGCCCGAGTTAGGGGGCTTTTTTTGGCAGCACACTAACACGGGTCTGACTAGCCCGTGTTAGGCCCTAAAAGTATTTGGACGGATGCTAACACGGACTTGTGTGCACCGTGTTATCCAAATTTCATGTGCTTAGCTGTGTTACCCGTAAAAAAAATTATAAAGAAGTTTTTTTTTATTTTTAATATAATCTAATGTACTCTAACTGGTTTGAAGTTCAAAGTTAGAGTAAGCGGTATTAAGGAGAGGAGGTATCATTTTCTAAAAAATGAGAGAATAAAATAAGAAGAGAATGTCACCTCTTTTTATTCTCATTGAAAGAATATGTCATTACACCACTAAACCCAACACCATTACCTCCTAAACTACTGTACTGGTGTGTAATCTGTACTGGTGTGCAAGAACACAAAAATTATTCTTATGATTTAAAAAAAAATATATTTTAATTTTTCTTTTATTACAAGAAAGTTAAGGATCAATTAATTTGTTTTTTAAAAAGGTTTTAACTTTTACTAAAAGCAACAATTTCTACCTTCTGTGTTCCTAACACGAAGTTGTATTTTTTATATTTAACCATTAATTAGTTTTCTTTTTTGCCAATTTTATCTATTAAACATTTTATTATTTTATTTTTAATTATTTTTAATTTAATATTTGTATATTTTTATAATTATGATTTTTGTGTGTCATATTTATTATTATTATTATTTTATAATATGATTTGTTGATGTTATTGAACATAGCTAATTAAATAAAAAATTACGACGTACTAAAAAAAAGTATTAAGAGTACTAAGAAAATATTAAAAAAATTAAATATGCTTTAAAACATAATATTATTATTTAGTGTCATGTATTTTTTTAGTAATATTCTCTAATGTACTCTAACACGGGCTAGGCACATAGAATTTGGGTAACATGGTGCACACAAGCCCATGTTAGCATCCGTCCAAACACTTTTAGCCCGTGTTAGTGTGCTGCCAAAAAAGAGCCCCCTAATTCGGACTTGTTAAGACCAAGTTACACAAAAAACTCAAATTGGGCCTGCGTAGCCCGTGTTAAGTAAGACTAACCCAAATTGGTAATTTCCTGACTCCGTGTGCATTATTGTAAATATTATATTTGTTATATTTATTATAAAAAAAATCCGACCTATCTATCAATAATTTTATAAGTTCAATTGATTCAATTGAAATTCAATCGAAGTAACAGTTTTATAATAAAATAATGGATTATATTCGGTATACACCAAAATCAATTACCAAATATGTTATTATTATATAATATATTTTAAAATACAAAATATATATGTATAATACATGTGTATTTTGTATTTTAATATGTATTATACACTAGTGGCTAATTTTGGTGTACAAATAAAATTATTATAAAATAATATATAAAATAAAAACCAAAACAAAAAATATAATTATATCAGTATAAATCTTAAAATACTCTTTAAATTTTAAAGTATTAAATTGATCAAAATGTTATAATCTCATTCAATTACAATATATAAAATTAATATTAAATATTTTATATTAAAATAACTATTATTTTAAAATTTTAATAATTTATCAATTAGTTTATACGTATTAGAATTAATCTATGCGTACTACTGTACACCTCCATACACCCCTTGTCCTTTTTTTATTTTGATTTTTGTGTTAAGGTACATTATTTCTGTGCTATATATAACTACTTCTATATTATCGTATGCTATATTCATATGTGTTATGAATTTTTTTGTGCTGATATTTATATTTTTCGTATCTAAAAAGAAATATATAAAGATGTATAGTGTTACATGTAGCATTACCGTACTTATTATATTATTATATACAAAATTTATTGAAAAATAATATTAGTAAATATCATGTAATTATATATATATATATATTAGTAAAAACATGTTAGTGTTTGTCTTTTAATTTATAAATATTTTATAAAATTTATTTTATATTAATGATGATTCATAAATAAAATTATTTTTAATCTAAGGATAAGTGACAGTAAATTAACTTAAAATAAAATAATTTAATATAAATTAATTAAAATGAAGGTTTCTATATATGAAATAATTTGTCTACATCGTTTAAAATACATGCATAGTCTAGTGGTATCTGAGCTAAACTTCATTTTAGTCTCTAAAATACACTAATTGTATTAAAATAGTTCACTGAGATTTCAATTACATAAAGTTAGACCCTAATTTTTTTTGCATCTAATTTTTTCTAATTTCGTAAGAGATGTAGTAGCCATTTTACATATTGAATTCATTTATAACATTAAATAGTCATTAAAACGATGCCGTCTAATATCTAAAAAACATAAATGTAAAGGGATTATAGAGGAGTTGGATACTAGTGAAACAATATTGTTTCAAGGTGTCCACCATACAAAGTAGCTAGTACATCACTTATGAAATTAGCAAGAAGTAGACTAAAAGGTGATCATGAACCAACTTGGTACAATTTTTTAATTTTAGATATTAAAAGTGTGCAATTGAAATCTTAAAGACTATTTTGGTTCAAACTATAAATCTAAGAGACAAAAATGAATTTTAACTCACCAAAAAATTCTCACTATTTGTCAAATGACAAGGATTCAATTCAAACCTAGTCCTTTATATTTTGTAATAAATTTCTCTTGCTAATGAGAAATCGGCTAAATTTTAGTTCTGTCCGACCGGTCGGTGAACTAGTCGGTTCCTTGATTCAATTCTAATTTTTAAATAGACAACTTTTTATAATGAACCAAACTGTGGCTGTAAGCCTGTAGTCAATTACTAATCGAATTGGTTTGAGCATCTGGTTCAATCCAATTTTAAAACAATAATTAAGACACTAACAAAAATTACTTTCATTTGTTTTGACAATTTTTTTCAATATGTTGTAAAATTTGACAAAAATAACAAAATAAATATTATTTTTTATAAGTGACAAAAATTTATATTTGAGAAATTGTTTATACATTTAATTCAAAAGAAAAAAAAAAATCTCAGTTACTGTTATTAGTCTCATTAAACTATGGACTATTAACACTTGATACTGCTTATGGACACAACATCATACACCACTTACACATAATCTAGGTTACTATTTTTCATCCGGTTACATGAGATATTTTTCTCAATTATATTATAGGTGAGGGTAATGGTCTTTCATTGTTCATTAGAGAATATAATGTCCAATTTTATAAAAGAGTTAAAAGCCAAAATGGGTGTTTACTCTAATTTCTACATAGACATGGTTGAATCATGATTAGCAAATAGCTATGAAGCATGGACACTTCGTTAAATTGACGTGTCCAAGTGTCAGACACGTTTTGGACACGATACTCACCGACACTCATCCGACACGCGTGTCTTCCGTATCCCATTCATGTCCTTAGAAAAACAAAAAATACCTATTTAGACACACTTGACACTCCAAAATATCATCACGTGTCTATGTGTCCAACTTTATTCTTAACTTATTTCCTTAAAATGAGTTTAAAAGTATTATATATTAGGGATAAGTATGTTTTTGGTCACAATGGTTTGTAGGTAAAATCAGTTTCATCACAACCGTTTTTCTGGTGCCAACTTAAACATAAAGGGTGTCCAATTTTTTAAAATGGTCAACGCGGACAATTTTGCCCCTACCCTCTTATTGACCTCAATAACTTCCCGTGTAGCCCAAACAGACTTAGAAAAAGAAGAGACGAAAAAGATTGAAAGAGAAGAGTAGAGCTACGTAAGCGAAGCCCTAAGGAACTGCATTTCTGGGATATTTTTGCAGAGGTGAAGTCGACGGGAAGCAGTGACGGTGCTAGGGCTCCCCGTTTCGCCGTTGCTATGAGTCTGAGCTACTGCGAAGCTCGCGAAAGTGTGTGAGGGTCAGCTATTGAGGTGAGTTCGAAAAATTTAATCACACTCTCTTCTGATTTTATTCACATTGTGAGTATTTGCAGTAGGGTGGTAGCCATTGGTTCGTTGCATGTATCTGAGCCGGTTTTAATGTTAGGATTTTTCATTTTGTTTGGTAGGGTAGGGTGCTAGGTGCGAAGAGGGTGATGGCTTTTTTCGACATAACTCTTTTTCATAAGGGTTATTTTGGGTACGAGGATGGTCATATGAAGTACATGGGTGGTGAGAAACTGATCGTTCAGGAGCAGGACAGCGATTTATGGTCTGTCTTTGAAGTAGAAGAACAACTCAGGCGTCTGGGTAATCGAGTGGAAGATATAGCAACTTTGTGGTATAAGGATCCTGAGGTAGAGCAGCTTGAGGTAGGGCTGACACAGTTTGCTAATGACAGGGATGCAATCAATATGGTGAATTTAGGGTTAACAAGGGGTTCTGTTGAGTTGTATGTGGTGTATGAAGGTTATGATGACGAAGGAATCCCTGAGATTGGGTGGATGGATGTGGGGGGGGGGGGGGTGGGGATGACCAGGGAGGGGATAATGCTGATGAAGATGCGGCTATTGGGGATAATGTTGTTGGGGGTAATGCTGTTGGGGATAATGATGAGGCTCATGGTGCTGTTGGGGGTAATGCTGTTGGGGATAATGATGAGGCTCATGGTGCTAATGGGGACAATGTTGTTGGAGATAATGAAAATTCTGTTGCGCACGAAGAAGAGAGTGTTGGGGCTGATCAACAGCAGGATTAGGGTGTGGATCAGGGTCAGGATTAGGAGGTGGATCAGGAGCAAGGTGGTGTAAATCTTAATGAAGATGCAGCTGATATATTAGCCGATGAAGGTGGGCAGAGTAATGAAGAGGACATAGATACTGATGATGGGGAGGATAGTGATGATGGGGAGTACATACCAGAAGAAGAAGTTACTGATAGTGCTGATGATATTCATTTCACAGATAGTGATGATGAGTTAGATTTGAATGATAATGGATTCGGTGGTGAGGGTTTACCTGCTGAGAATGCCAATGCTGATAAGGGCAAACGAGTTGTGAATGATGACTTCCATGGTGATGATGGAGAGGAATGCGATGACATGGAGGGTTGCACCCGGTTGGGGGTTATGACAGAGATGAGGATGCTGAAGGGGATGATGAAGATGAAGCTGAGGTGAGAATGTTTCCTGTGCACAAACCTGTGGCTGATATGAAGAATTACCCTTGGCGAGTTGGTACTCTGTATGCCAACAGGGATGAATTCAAGGAGACGGTGTCTTCATTTGCAGTGCACACAGCCAGGGGAATTCAATTTAGCCATTGTGATCGGATGCGGGCTATTGCTATTTGCAAGCCAGGTTGTCCTTTTAGGCTCTATGCTGTTAAGATGTCTGAAGAGGATAGTTGGCAGCTTCGAAGCATGAACTTGACTCACAATTGCTCACAAGTCTAGCGAGTAGGGATAATGCATGCTAAGTGGCTTGGCAAGGTGTTTAAGAAGAAGTTTGAGCTTAATCTGAAGGTTAAGATAAAAGAATTGGTGGCAAAGGCTGATAGAAAGTGGAACCTTACAGTGACTGCATCCATGGCTGCAAGGACAAGGAGGAATGCACTAGATGGAATTCAGGGTTCATTTAGAGATCAATATAAGAGGCTTGGAGACTACGCTGCTGAGTTATTAAGAGCAAATCCAGGTTCTTCATTGCATCTGAAGGTTTCAAGGTATCCGGAGTTTGCGCAAGAGGGACAGAGTTCAAGTTCGAATATGCACAATTGGTGCATATTCCAAAGGTTTTATGTGTGCCTGGATGCATGCAAAAAGAGCTGGCAGTATTGCAGGCCGTTCATACACCTAGATGGATGCTTCCGCAAGACACCCGAAGGTGGACATCTGCTCACAGCCATTAGGTGGAACCCTAATGACCAAATTCTGCCAATTGCCTACGCTGTTGTAGAGTCAGAAAACAAAGATTCT
>JASCZI010151653.1:13227-28978 GCA_036250425.1 Stylosanthes scabra | reverse complement strand
CAATGCACAAAACCACATGGAATTGACAAACCAACAGGGGGAAAGATTCTCAAATAGAGAAACTGCATTGAACAGTCTCTGTTTATATAGATTGATGATAATGACCTACAACCTTTTCTTAATTAGCTGCAATCAGATTATAGATAATAAAACACATAGTAGGGCCATTACGGAGACAAGAGTGTACTGTGGTTTGAAAGTGACTCCTCGAATGTAGGGACACTAACATCAATAGTTTGACTGAAGAAGCCCTAAGATTTGTTCAATTTTTCATGCCATGCCCTTTATTGGCAGTTATCCCCGCTATCCTTTTCCTTGCAGAGTGTTGACAAATGACAAAGGGAAAAACTCCTACAGGTTATTGTCCATTTCTATAGCCTAAAGGGTCTCAATTTCAGTTAAGAAGCAGTGATTTCTTTGTGTTGGATGGATTCATATTCATGCTCATGTCATAGAAACAGGATCTGGCTTTAAAACACACTCAACAGACAAAGCAAACTAGAAAGAATGGAAGCTACCAAAAGAGAAACTAAAACTAAATAATTTAATAACTATCTAACAATATGATTTTGACAAATGCTTGTAAACGAGCTACAGGCATAAAAAATGAAAGATCAAAACAATTATGAATTGAAGACTAACTCTTCAAAATGGCAGGCTCTTGGAAGTTGAACTTGCAGTGAGTGATTTGAAATGATCTGAAGGAACTGTATCTTGAGGCAAATTGGCCCTCTTTGCAATCTTCCTCATATTGTTTTGCAGACTCTGCTGGACTAACTGCTTCACTGCTTTCTTCTCGGCGCTCATCATTTCCTCCTCCTCGTCCGAACCATCCTTTCCCCCTCCATCTGTCTTTGCACAAGATGATGACGATCCGCAGATTGGGGCAGATACCGTTGCGCCTAAATTCACTCCAAAGCTCCCTGAAACCTGCTTCCCTTTGTCTAACCTCAAAGATTCCAATATCCTTGAGGCCCTTTTCTGAGCCAATGTTGTGCCAAGAAGGGACAACTCAAGGAGCGACGACACAATCCCGGCCTCAATCATGGCCTGCCTATCGCCATAGGACTTGTGCGCCATTACCATCAAAACATATGATGCCTTTTCTTGGCATTCCGGTGAGTCAGTCCAATTCAACACATCCACAAGGATAGGGAAAGCATCCGGGACGGCACTAATGGCCTTCCTACCCTCTCTTGTAGACGCCAAGTTACTTAGGATCGCGAGGGCTCGGTCGGTTACTTCCATATCTCCTATGGAGTTTATCAGAAATGGGACCAAGTTGGTTTCTAAAATGAATGGAACATTGGATGGGAATATTGAAAGATTGTACATCGCTCTGAGAGCATCTTGTTTGGCTTGAGGGCTTGTTTTATTATCTAAATTCTGAAGGATTCTAACCAGGAATGGTACTGCTGCAGAGGATCCAATTATTGGTTTGTTGGAATCCAAAGCACTCAATCCGAGAAAATTTGCAACTATTGCTTCAGAAACTGATGTTTCCACAGAATCTGGAGATTCAATGAGGTTCAACATCTTGTGTATAGCCCCAACTTTTACAATAGCGGCTTTATTTCTGCAAAGAAAAATAACATATTCCAGAAAAAATAAAAGAGATTAAATTTTTTATTAATAAATCACAGAATCAGGAAATTAACCATCAAATTTGCATGAAAGTTAGTATATGCAAAAGTGGAATGTGAAAACAGAGCAGCAGAAAATCAGGAAAATGTATTAAAAAAAAATTAAAAATCACAGGTTCATCAGTCCAACTAGCCGATCACCAGAAACTAAATGAGCCAAAAATACAGGGGGGGTGGGGGGAAATAGACATAGAATAAGAAAGGGGGGAAATGATGACATTCTTTTATTAATCATAAAAAAAAATTTAAATAGAAAAAAGCTTAGGATTCTCATTTCAAGAACTGGCCAAAGAAGAAGAATCAATGAATCAATCAATGCGCGCAAAAAGCCGCAGAATGAAAACTAAATAATGAAAAAAAAAAGGTGAGAATAACGAAATCAAAACAGGTTAATTAATCGCATTCAACAAAACAACATGACGATCATTAAAGAATAACTCAATAGCCTGACACTGAAAAATAAAACATAAAAAAAAAAAAAACAGAACGTTAACATTGAAAATGACACATAACAACTCAATCAATACAGTGATACAACACAAAAAGGGAAAAAAAGAAATTCAAATAATTAAAAAATGAAGAAGAAACTCACGCATCGTTTCCGATTCCAAGGTTGAGCAACGCGTAGAGCGAAGCCACCTGAGAATCGATGTTTTCAGAATCAAGCATGGCTGCAAGCGGCGGAATCGCTCCGAGCATTGCGAGCGTCACTCTAACCTCAGCGTCCTCCCTTGCCAGCCTCCTCACGGCTGAAGCTGCGGCGACTCGCCTTACCGGCGACGAATCCTCCGACTGAAGCCGAAGCTCCTCCACAAGGCGCTTCAGCTCGTCAAGAGCCTCTTCCTTCTTCTTCGTCTCGGCTTCCGTCTCCACCTCCGAATCCGCCATGCTCAGGAGATCCGAGAGCTTCTCGGACTTTACATTGCGCTTTGGGTTAGGGTTCGGGTCTTCGAAGTCGGATTCGGATCCATCGCTCGAGGAGGCTGAGTCGGTGTGGTTATTGCGGCGGTAAGCGGCGCCACCGCAGCTGAGGGCGTCGAAGATAATGCGGCGGAAGGAGGCGGCGGAGAGGGAGTTCCATTGGCGGAAGTTGCTGTTGACGGTAGCGGCGGAGGATTTGGTATGGTGGTGGCCAAGAACAAGAGACCCGACGTTGTTCCGGTGATAGTTTGCCATTTTCCGGCGAGCTACATTGCAGAGAGAGAGAGAAAACGGTTTCTGTTTTTTAAGGTGTAAGAGACCGTTGAGTCTTTGGCATACTAATTTATACTCGGTAAACAAACATGCGTTTTATTTTATCTTTTACTTATTTACTCTTCTTCCTCGTCTTGGAGACCCTGTAATTAATATGCCTGCTCACAGAGTAACACTCTTTTTTTTCTTTTCTGCAGATATATTAGGCGGACGTCTTATCGAGCGTTTTTTTTTAGAAATTTGAAGTGCTTACGTATCCTTTTACATATTTGTCGCCCCAAAATTTAAATTTCGAATTAGACATTTAAACAATTCAAGCAACTTGTCACTTGTGCTGAGGAGGATATAATTATTTTATGTTTTCTTTATATAAACTATTTTATACAATTTATTCAATCAAGTTCCAATAAATTATTTATTTTATATTAAATAAAAGACGATTTTGATATCAAATAAAAATTTATTTCAATATTATTTTTATATTATTTTATACCGAAATAATTTTTATTTGGCATAAAAATAAAGAACTTAGTTGAACCTAATTAAGCAAAATAAATGTACACATAACATTATTATTTATACAATTTTAATAAAAATATTATTTACACATCAAAATTAAATCACTAAATCAGTTGCTAAATATTTATATATAAATACATATATTATTTAACTAATTTTTAAATTATTTTTAATATATATTTTACATTTCAACCTATATTTTCTATTAGTGACTAATTTAATAAGTAATTTTTGGGATAAGTTTTTTCAATATGAGAGAAAAGTGTGTGATTTATGCTAATATGAAGTGATGTTGGTGATTGTAGTGAATATGGCTATGACAGAATGTCAATGACTTAAGGAGAATGCGTCAGTGACAGATTAAGAAAGAAAAAAAAAATGAATGCAATGCGTCAATGACGGATTAAAAAAGAAAAAAAAATGAATATAATACGTGTGTGACGGATTTTTTGTACAATAATTTTTTATTCAAAACGTAACAAAGAATGCGTTTGTGACGGATTGTGTTAAAATAAAATAAAACATATAAAAAAGGAAATCGTCAATGACGGATTCTTTGCACAAAAAAAAAAAAGACTATAGAAACGAGAATGAGCTCATCCTAACCCAAAACACACTTGTGGGTGGGTTTCGTTCTTGCTACTCTTCGTGTTCGTGAATGAGGTAACATCTTCTTTCATTTTTTTATTTAATTAGTTTAAATTAGAATGGAGATGAGAGTTCATATAAAGGTGTATTATAATGGGCAGATTTTATCTCATACGTCAGATGGTATAATATTTATGTGTAATAATTCATGTTTTTTTGTTGTTCTTCCTATAATATCATTTGAAGAGCTTAAAAATGTGATTTGTCAAAATGTAGAGCCTAATATATGTGTAGAAAATAAAAACTATGTCTTCAATAGCTTCTAACTAATTAATTATCACACAACACTAATCTATATTAATAATAATAAAACTAATTAGGATTATTATTATTCTAAACTACTCATAACCCTAATATATATATAAAAAATAAAAACTATATCTTCAAAAGCTTTTAACTAACCAGTTATCACACAACACTAAACTATATCAATAATAATAAAACTATTTAGAATTATTATAATTTTAAACTATTCATAACCCTAACACACACACATATATATATATAATATAACAAATCCAACATAATCCGTGACTGACGGATTGGTTATTCTTCTCAACCATTCGATGCGCACACATCTCATCTCAGCCGTCCTTTTTTTCTTATTTTTTTAAAAAAAATGAAAATAGAAATACGTCGCAAACGTATTCTTGAAATATGCACACCGTTCGATGCAACACACTGATCCATCTCAACCGTCTGTTCCTTTAAAATTATTTTAAAAAAAAATTAAATCACTGACAATCCGTGTTTGACGACTTGCTACTTTATTTTTTTAAAAAAAAGAAAGATTGAATTACCGCTATCTCAGCCATTTATTTTTCAAGGAACCAACTTATCACAGCCGTGTATTTTACTTTGAATTCAATTATTATTTAATTTCTTCACGGATAACCATGTTACATTGCACCTACCACTGTAGACTTATTCAGAGCAATATTAACCTTTAACACCTATATATGCTAATAACATGAAAATTCTCCATCATAATTCTCATATTAAAAATAATTAACGTAAATTTTGTACATATCTAAAATAATTCATTGTTCAATTATCCATTTTATAGATAAGTATCCATGAGTTAATTATAGAAATTAGTATCTTTCTATCAGATTAGACAAACGTGTAAAAATTTTTTACTGTTTCTACTGTAGCTCATCCGGTTATATTTTTCCTATATAGGGAAAATTTTTCAAGAGAAATAACTGTTTCCTAAAATATATAAAAAGAATTTTATATACCTAAAAAATCCATTTTCCTTTTAGGTAAATTGAATGGTTTTCCCTGTGTGGCATATGGCATGTTAAAGGTGTGTTTTTTCTTCTACTTCTTATATACTGAAGAGTGAAGAGCATATTAATTATTAAGAACCTTTGTGTATTTTAATTATTTTTTATGGTATTTTAAAATATTTTGAGAATAATTTTAATTAACAAATTTGGAGAGTACTTCTGTGAGCAATTTAATAATTTGAGATCATCTTTTGTGGTTTGATCAAACTTATAAGCATGCTAAACAGATATAGGTAACTCTTTTTCTTTTCTTTTTTCTGACAGATACAGGTAAATTGATCACAAAGTACTTAGCAAATTCATGAATATTAAGATAAAAAAAAAATGTAACATGAGATTGGGCTGAAATATTTTATTAGGCTAGGCCCAAGTTTTGCCTGATTTCACCTCTAATTCTATAGATTTTTTGCAATTTTATTTTTCATTTATTCTTTTATATTTGTTTTTAATTTTTAGACTTTAGTATATAAGCTTTTTAAATAAGAGTAATTTAGTTTATTCTCATTAAAATAGTAAATACCAACTTGTTTTTTTTTTACATTTTTAAAAAATGTGATTTTAAAAATATAATAAAATATTATCAATGATTAATTTTTTGTACATCTAATTCGTCTTTGACCCGATGAATCTGATTAGTAAGATTATATGTAAGCAAGTTATCAGTCTTACACTGGTATATAAAACTTGTCTATGAGCAACTTCCAAACCTAAAATAAGATATTTTCATATTGCAAAAAGTTCAGCTATAAGCAGTGGCAGAACTAGGATGATATTTAAAAGAGGGCTAAATACTATTTTATAATAATACATAAGTTAAAACATAAAATATAGAGGGATTAAGTTAAAAATTATATATAATTTAATAAAGAAATTGGAGGGTTGGGGCCATTGCCCCTCTTTTGGTTCAACGAGGCTCCGCCCCTGGCTATGAGAATATTGGTTTCCGGTATCATGCGGGAATATTTGCTCAGCCATTTCCCATCAGAATTCCTAATAATGCATCAAAAAACCAGCTAATCTATCATTTATCAAGAATGTCTTGTAGATATGTTTAGACTATATAATTTTCCTAATTTATTTTTCTTACTCCATATTAGTAACGTTATTTAATTTAGTACTTTATTGCTAGCTATGTTGCTCATCATTCAGGTCAGAGACTAGTTAGGCAAAATAAACGTGCCACATTTCTTTATTAATCAGTACTGAGTAGTACTAAGTATGTAATGTGCAAGAAAACAAGCAAACAAACAAAAATCCGAATGATTATTAATGAACTCGAAAATAAAAATAAGAAGCTTGAGAGAGAAGCCACATGGTGTGTGTAAATGTGCTTACACTATAGTGTATAGTACAAATGTTGTCGTTACTGCTCGCCAGCTAATCGTGTGGATCATGGAAGCTTCGTGTGGGGGCCACTTGGTCTTTTGACGTCAGATTACTTGGAATTTTAAGATATGGTGAATTTTGATTGAGGGTGCACCATAATAAATGAAGATGGGCTCGTACTTGAACAGGACCCGTATGTGTCTGAACTGAGCTGTGGGCTAACTCTACATGTCAGAAAGACTTAGGTGTTAAAATCTGTGCATGTTCTTTCTCGCTGTTCTATTTGCAATTTTGCATGTGTCAACTCTCATGTGATTCTATAATCCTTTTTTTTTTTTTTGGGTCATGTGATTCTATAATTCCAACTAGCAATTGTTGACTAATCCAAATTTCTGCTAGAAAAATATTACGTCTAAAAAAAAAAAAATAGTTATTGAATTAATTATTGTACATTAATGTATATATTATTTCAATTATTTGTAATTTATATTTTGTATTTTAATATATATATTTTATATTAATAACTATTTGATAATATATTTTTGTGTGTATCCAACTTAATGATGGTTAATCCATGTTTTGATAGCTAACTATTTATTCATATGGTTAGTCTTTTTCAATTATTCAAAAATTTTATATCAGCCTTTGACCATTAGGAGTTAGATAATTTTGTTTTTAGAAATGACAAATAAACCATGAGTACCGACGCAACCCAATAATTTGTTGAAAGAAATTTTATTAGATGGTTAATATAACTTTTTTTTTTAAATTATACTTCACGTTTGAACTAATTTGTTAAATGAAATGGTTCACGTTATATTGTCAATTAGATTTCTATATTACAAGAATACAAGCAAAGTGCAGCAGTCGAGAATCGTACAAAAGAAAGTAGTGGAAGAAATTAATTATAGTAGAAACTAAAAATATAGTTCGAAGAAGAAAATGTTGAAGGAAAAGTTAGTCATAGTACATACTACATAAGAGAATCAGTTTACAGAGAAGCTAAGTTTTGTTATCTGATCCACAAGTGATGCTATAAAAAATATATAAAATAAAGTACAAAATTAAAAATACACTACACATACGCGTTGCACCTTGATTATTATTTTCCTTTGATTTTGATATTCTCATCATTATGCATGGTACCTTAATCTAACTGCAAGTAAACACTTTAGGAAAAAAAAATGATAGTCATAATTAGTTATAAATATCCATAAATCATGTCGTATAAAAGTTTAATCATATTATTTTTTAATGATTATTCATTATAACCAAAAAATATAATTTGATTTTATTTAAATAATTATGTGATGGCCTTAAACATAGCCGAGAAAGAAAAGTAGAGTTCCTCCTATATATGAATGTTGGACTAAAAGTATGATACACAAATAAACACCTTAAAGAGTTGAGCTCTTTTCTTTTTTATGGGAATTAAATTGGTGGAAGTTGATTTGTTTGATTTGATGTGTAAAGAAAGTCATTTAATTAGAAATAAACCAAACTAAATGTCTATCCAACTAATGTCACAAGTCATGAGTTAACCTTATGTGAAAATCAACTCCTCATCTTTCACCCTTATATAGCTAAATTGCTTAAGATGATGAAAGAAAACTATAAAGTATCTTTTGACATTTACCCCTTTTAGGTAGTCAGCTTTAGGAGTAAAAAAAAGACTACCCAAAATGTCTCAATCAACATAAAGCATTCTTTTTCCTTCCAAAATAATCATTATAAAAATGCCTCTCATCACTTATCTCACAAAATTTTTTCCAAGTTTTTCCAGCTTCAAAAACAGTTTTCAAAGTTTTCTCTAAGACTTGAAAGATCATCATTTTACTTGTTCTTCATTTTGTTCATCAGTAAAACTAAAAAATCTGGGAAACTAGCTTTTTAGGTGTTCCTCAGAATACCCGACAGCCGACTTTACCCAAACTTCTTTCACTCTAAAGAACTCATTCATCCTCTTGTGACATTAGTTAAGGTCTCTACACTTGTTTTCCACCATCACTTCACATCATTTGTCCTAGTGTTGCTTATTTTTCCTATAATAGAAGTGTTTCCTCACAAGTTTACCTACCCTTAATCTCTTTTCTTTATCATTCTTTACTTAATTTGTTTTCACAAAATCTCACCCGAATCATTTAGCGACTCCACTGGGGAGGAACACTCCAACGCTATGGAAGAATCCAGCAGCACTCGTTTTGGGAAGAACAAACCACACAGACGACGTTCAGTAACTCCTAGGAACCTCAATCTCAACTTGGGGACATCCCAAGGTGAAGATTGACACCATGACGAAGAAGAAGAACACATGGAGCAACAGAATATGGGTGTAGGAGACGGAGGAACTCTTGTTCAAGAAAATTTCTTTAGGCCTTATGTCGGAATCGAAGTACTGCCGGTGTGCATATGCACATCACTATTCTTACTCATGTGTACAACCACATGATGGACAACCAAGCAAGGATGTAGACATTGATCACTGAAATGATGACTAAAGACCACACAAGGTACGAAACACCTGCCATAATATATAAATAGATGTTCTTTATTTTTTGCATCTAGATGTGCTTGTGCTTCTTTCTTTGCAAAGTGTTCCTTTATAATGCATTAAACTCATGATACTTGATGAAATTATTTTCTTATTGTAATACTAATTTTGTTATTGCATACTATGTATTATTACTTTAAATACTTAATTCTCCCCTCTTTTATTCATTTTTTTTCATATATGTGTTATGCAAATACATTTATGTATTTATGATATAATCATGTGCTCAATTTTTTTATGCGTTATGCAAATATATTTATGTATTTATTTTTATGTAACTATATACTCATCTTGTATTATGGGAGTACATATGTATTTTTTTTTATAGCCATCCCATGTATCTATGTACTTGATAGGATAAAAAAAATAATAAAAGAATATAACAATTCATAAAATATAATTATTATGTATATATAATTTTTATGAACAAAAGAAAGGCTCAAAATGTATATAAAAGTCAAATAAGTTGAGTAGATATGCTTAATATAATTATATACTCAAATTAAAATTATTATTATTATTATTATTATTATTATTATTATTATATAAAAAAAGTTTAATGCTATATTATATTTACTCATATGTGAAAAACTATATAACTATATATAAGTGTTATGATATGATATATATTTATTAAGACAATGAATAAATGAGGGAATATTGTATTATTTTTTTTTAAAGAAAGAAAAAAAATATATCTATATATAAATGTGTGTTTGGGATATTTATTAGCTTTTCTTTCAATTTGGATTAGTCTAAAGAAGAGAAAGAGAAAAAAAAAAAGCGTGTTTTGCTCTCTACTAGGACTTCTTCTCTGTGCCATTTCCAACCCTATTCAAGAGCTCAGCTACCTTCTACTTCTATTTCTGGACTTGCTGAAACTTCTACTCCCTTCTCCATTGGTGGTAATTCCCTTTTCTTCCTTCTTGGTAATCTATCAATCTGTGTTTCTTCTACCTTGATATTTTGATGTTAGTGACATCTGTGGTGTGTTTTGTTACTCAATTATCTCTTTCTATGATTCTTGATTTTGATGCCCATTGATTAGAGAACTACCATTATTTTACTATTATGTGCTTGTTGATATTAAGGTCTTCCTTTTATTTTTTGATTCTATGTATGTGAGCTCCAATTTGCCAACCTTAGTATTCTTCAAATTCTTCCAATTCTATTTTGTATTCTGAAAAAATAATAATAATAATAATGCCTGTTGTGTATTCAATACTCCAGAACTCATAAGCTAACATCTTGTGTTGTCTGTATTTGGGTTATCTATTTTAGTTGCTCCTTTGTCAAAATTTTCATGCCATTCAATATGTATCCCTGAAGGTGACTTTGTGTTTGATTTCTTTTTTTTTTTACAGGTTCCACTCTTTGGTTTATACTGCTAGAGTCGTTGATGAGAATCCAGCTGATGACTCTGATAATACTCATTCGGGTCATGCTTCGAATATAGCGACTCAGATGGCGTGGCGGATGTTCCTCGGGAGTACTCAATTGGATTCTCCGATTCTGTACCCCTACCTTGGGTTAAACCATCGGATAATAGGGCTAATTTTACCAATCATCCCCTTCCTAAGAAGCCTTTTCCAAAACCTCTCTCCTCTGAACTTCTATTGAGCATGGATAAAACAATGAAACCTGCTTTTGATTCAATAGACTGCAAGATTTTGCGTGACTTTGTTGAGAAACCTACCTTCACAATGGAACACATTCTTCTACAGTGTAGGTTGCAGCGTGGTGAATTTTCATGGACCTCTTGGAAGTCTGAAACTCCCACTCATGTTAACAAAGTGTGGAATAAATGGGTATTTACGATATTATTTGAGGAATGTGGAGATTTTTTGTCAAGGTTGGTGGAGGCGGGCGGTTCTGAAGCTATTCGCACCTCTACAGGTAATTGGGTTTTGTTTTCTCTTCATTTTGTGTTATTTGTTGGAGTAGATAGCTAACTGATTTTGATTGAGATTTTTTTTTAGGTTTGGGTGTTCCCAAACCCATACCTTCGTAACTTCGTAGGGCGAATTTCGCGAACTTTAGAAGATGTTGTGATGCTTCTTCAGTTGCCTGCTTTTGGTAATTTGGATATTATTGATTTTTATGTGGATCCTGATTTGCGTAAGCTAGCAAGAAACCTCCGATGCAACTTGAGTGATGCTAGGCGCTATGCGAAAGAACTATCCAAGAGCAGGCGTGTTTCAAAGTCTCATTCAAGGGATAAGCGGTCTGATACTCGTCGAGGGTCCTCTAAGAGTAAAAGGGTGGTAGATGAAGATGAGATACGAAGCTCCAAAAAGAAGAAGTGTACTGTTAAGTACTCTTATTCCAATTGGTCTTGGTACTTCTTTGGGGATTTTATGAATGGCGAGTTTGTCCCTGTAAGTGATGATATTCTGGTTGATCTTAAGCAAGCTGCATTTATTACATATTGGTTGAGCAAGTATGTTTTCTTAGGACCAGCTGATGAATGCATGAGTCAGGTGGTGTTTCTTTTGGTGTGCGTGATTGCCCAAGGGAGACGTGTACCCCTTGCACCTCTATATTTGGGGGGTCTGTATGCAAGACTTGATCATTTTTCAGAGCAACTTAAGATTGCTCATGGTCGCTGGGAAGGGAGATTGAGAATCCATACGAGAAGCTGCAAACAAAAAAAAAAGAAGAAGAAGAAAGAAAATGAATAGAGGAAAAATAGTCATTTAAAGAAAACAACAATGGAGAAGATTTGAAACACCTGTAGCAGGAAGCACCATCTGAATAGGCTCAAGATCACTCCTAACAGAATTTTCTTCATGCGAAACACTTGAATCAACATTATTCTCACATTTTACTTCCATGTGAGGGTTATCTTGAATAACATTTTGAGCGACACCCTCACCAGAGACATACCCAATACTGGATAACCTAGAATAACCTCCATTATCCTCACCTTGAGAATCCTCATCACCAACATTAACTGGATCAGCAGGGGTGTTTGGAATTGTGTTCATCTTACCCAAAAGACGAGGTACCCTTAACATGAGTTTGCAATGATTTAAAGAGAACAATCAACAGTAGAGGAACCTTTGGCCTTGGTAATTGAAGAAGGAAGAACCTTTGAACGTGAAGAAACAAGTGGAGGAGTTGCATCAGCTAGGGGCTTAACTGGTTTCTCCGGGAGGTTCCTTCTCACCACCTTGGCATTGGAACTTGGCGGCTTTCCTCGCTTGGCCGGTTCAGCCAGAGGAGCAGAATCATCACATTTTCTCTTTGAAGAAGGTTGAGATTTGTAACACTTAGCATCCAATTCTACAAATTATCACCATGAAAAATGCAAAAGTCAGAAACACCAATGACAAAAAGAAGACAAGTAACAAAATAACCTCATCAAGAAACAAATAAAGAAACATTACTTACAATAGTAGTGGGAGAAAGGTTGCCAATCATGAAATACGGATCCTTGACCAAGACCGAAGTAAAAGATTTGAGTTCTGCAGCAAACTGACCCTTATACTGCCTAATGTGTTTCTTCACACACTTGAGATAATCCACATACTCCATTGTAATACCACCAATCCTATGAAAAGGAACAACCAAACTGGGATCATACTTCGGAAGCACACTTCGAAACAAAACTTTCTTCATCAAATCCTTAATAGGATAAAAGGCAGGCTCCACATTCTTGGGATCTTGGTCCCATCCTAATTGGCGGCTCACTCTATTAGGACGATAAGTGATCGGACAAATCATAGCACCAGAAGGGTAGTCCCTTCCATAACAATCAAACTAGGAAGAGGGATAGGAGAAGTACATAAAAGCCAAAAGTCATAAGAACTCTCTTTGCCAGCGATAATCCCCCTTCCCAGCGACCATGAGCAATTTTAAGTTGCTCTGAAAAATGATCAAGTCTTGCATACAGACCCCCCAAATACAGAGGTGCAAGGGGTACATGTCTCCCTTGGGCAATCACGCATGCCAAAAGAAACACCCCCTAACTCATGCATTCATTAGCTGGTCCTAAGAAAACATACTTGCTCAACCAATATACAATAAATGCAGCTTCCTTAAGATCAACCGGAATATCATCACTTGCAGGGGCAAACTCACCATTCAGAAAATCCCCAAAGAAGTATCGAGACCAATTGGAAAAAGAGTATTTAACAGTACACTTCTTCTTTTTGGAGCTTCGTGTCTCATCTTCATCTACCACCTCTTTATTCTTAGAGGACCCTCGACGAGCATCAGACCGTTTATCCCTTGAATGAGACTTTGAAACACGCCTACTCTTGGATAGTTCTTTCGCATAGCGCCCAGCATCACTCAAGCTGCATTGGAGGTCTCTTGCTAGTTTACGCAAATCAGGATCCACATAAAAATTAGTAATATCCAAATTACAAAAAACAGGCAACTGAAGAAGCATCACAACATCTTCTAAAGTTCGCGAAAAGTCGCCCCACAAGGTTACGAAGGTATGGGTTTGGGAACACCAACGCTGCATAGTAGACTAATATCATGACCATATCTCTAAACACCCAAACCTAAAAAAAATCTCAATCAAAATCAGTTAGCTATTTACTCCAACAAATAACACAAAATGAAGAGAAAACAAAACCCAATTACCTGCAGAGGTGTGAATAGCTTCAGCAATGCCCCCTCCTCCAACCTTGACAAAAAATCTCCACATTCCTCAAATAATGTCGTAAATACCCATTTATTCCACACTTTGTTAACTTGAGTGGGAGCTTCAGACTTCCAAGAGGTCCATGAAAATTCACCACGCTGCAACCTACACCGTAGAAGAGTATGTCCCATATAAAAGGTAGATTTCTCAACAAAGTCACCCAAAATATTGCAGTCTACTGAATCAAAAGCAGGTTTCATTGTTTTATCCATGCTTAATATAAGTCCAGAGGAGGGAGCTTCTGGAAAAGGCTTCTTAGAAAGGGGAGGATTGGTAAAAATAACCCTATTATCCAATGGTTTAACCCAAGGTAGGGGTACAGAATCGAAAAATCCAATTGAGTACTCCCGAGGAACATCCGCCATGCCATCTGAGTCGCTATCCAAAACATGACCCAAATGAGTATTATCAGAGTCATTAGCTAGATCCTCATCAACCACTTGAATAATTTGTTTTACACGAGGCATAGTATAAACCAAAGAGTGAAACCCATAAAAAAAAATAATCAAACACAAAATCACCTTCAGGGATGCATATTGAATGGCATGAAGTTTTTGACAAAAGAGCAACAAAAATAGAAACCCAGATACAGCACAAGATGTTAGCTCATCAGTACTGGAGTATTGAATACACAACAGGCATTATTTTTATTATTATTATTATTATTATTAGAATACAAAGCATAATTGGAAGAATTTGAAGAAATACCAAGGTTGGCAAATTGGAACTCACACACACAGAATTAAAAAATAAAAGGGAAACCCTATAATTAATAAGGACAGAAGAGTAAAATAATGGTAGTTCTTCAACCAGTGGGCATCAAAATCAAGAATCATAGAAAGAGGTAATTGAATAACAAAACACACCACAAATGTCACTAATATCAAAATATCAAGATAGAAGAAACATAAATTGAAATATTACTAAGAAGGAAGAAAATGAGAAAACAAGAAAAGGGGCTTATCACCAATGGAGAAGGGAATAGAAGTTTCAGCAAGTCCAAAAATAAAAGTAAAAAGTAGCTGAGCTCTTGAGTAGGATTGGAAAATGACACAGAGAAGAAGCTCTAGCAGAGAGCAAAACACGCTTTTTTTTTTCTCCTTGTGTTTTTTAGACTAATTCAAATTGAAAGAAAAGTTAAGTATCCCCAAACACGCATTTATATATAGTTATATTTTTTTTCTTTCTTTTAAAAAGAAAATAATACAAAATCACCTCATTTATTCATTGTCTTAATAAATAGATATCATTTATAACACATTTATATATAGTTATATAGTTTTTCACATATGAGTACATATAGCATTAAATTTTTATATATAATAATAATAATAATAATAATAATAATTTGAGTATATAAATAAGGGCAATGCTCTGATGATGAAAATGAGATGCTTCTACACATGATGAAAGAGGTGTGTCTCCATTCACAAAGTGACGCGTGTGTTTGCTTCTAAAGGAGGACAAACTGGCCAGGGAATATGTCAGAAGAGACAGCCTTTTACCTGTTGTGATTGATATGACTGTGGTAGTTAATTAGAATTAATTGAAATTAATTAACTAGCTGGGATTTTTTTTTTTGTTAGGAGGGACTTTAATTGTTGGTGGAGTGCTTATTTTTTGGAAGATACGTTTTTTGGACTGTGGCTTTGTTTGTGATGTCCCCTTGGAGGGGAATTTATTTTCGGCTGCAAACCCATATATCTAACAGAATTTCCGTATTAATAAAAAAGAATGCAGACTATGACCCAGTAGAAGGAAAAATAAATAAAGGGAAAATTAAATAAATACATAAATAAATAATAGTATCTTTATTTTTATCTTTATTTTAATTTTTATTTTTATAGTAATACAATTGAAAACTGCTCTATTAATATGACATCTAAAGATTGAATATAAGGATTTATGTGTTTAAGTGTCC
>JASCZI010151650.1:12769-32453 GCA_036250425.1 Stylosanthes scabra | reverse complement strand
ATATTAGTCAGGGCGGGAATTTCAAACTTTGAATTAATATTTTTATCGACGGCCTGTAGACGGCCTAGCCGTCGACTAATATTATCGACGGCTTAGCCGTCGATAACATTAACGACCTTTAAACTACCCCCGACGCCGGCGATGGCGACGACGTAGCCGTCGATATTTATCGACGGCTCGGCCGTCGATTTTATTAAACCGTCGTGGCGCCAATTGGCGCCAAAATATTCATCCTTTTTATCGACGGCCAACAGTCGGCTTAGCCGTCGGTAATCCGCGCATCATAAACGTGTATTATTTGGATCATTTTACCGACGGTTCTAGTATTATTATCGACGGCTGAGCCGTCAGTAGGGCCCGTGTCCATGAAGCCGTCGATAATAACCGTCGGTACAGCAGGTAAGTGTTGTAGTGAATAAGTTGGTGCAACCTCAACAAAAATTATTGTGATTACTAAGTAATAAGAGAATGGATAAATTAAAGACTTAGGTTTGTGGAAGAAGTGTGTAAATCTCTCATTGATGATCTCCAAATGATTAAAAAGTTAAATATACGAGCAATGCTAGGTAGTCAATAAAAATTCAGCCGACATCAGCGAATAACTTGAATTAGATATCCTATTTTTTTAGTTTTCGAATGTTCTCGAATGTTCTGTTTCTAGGTTTCGAATATTCTGTTTCTAAAGTTGGCTGATAGTTGCTTTATGTTTCGGATATTCTATGTTTCGAATAATGATTATGAATATTCTATTTTTTATTGGTTAATTTATTGATTTGAAAAATTATTGATTATTTGTTCTTTCCCTAAATATATACAAGTAGCTAAGAACACATACGCAAATCACCAAAGGATTTTGTATGATCACAAAAGATCTCTAACAACCTATTAGAATACAAAAGAAACAATAAATCATTAAGGGCATTATCCAATATTAAGGGCATTTAACACACTCTTGTACGCCCAAATTTTATGGGTCTAATCTCATAGGATTTGATTGAAAAAAAATTTATATATACATGTAGTATTTTTTCTTTGTTGAAATATGTTCCCAAAAGTTTAACAAGAATTTTATTTCAATATTAAAATCAACCACAAAAATCAGTCACCGTATATTTATGAAAAAAGTATTAATAATTAACAAAAAGCAGTCAACAATCAGTTGACTTTGTATTTTTTCATAACAGAATATCTGAAATCTAAAAAATAAAACATTCAATTTAAATTATTAGCTAAATAGAATATCATTCTTTCTATTTTAACGAAGTTACTTATACAAAGATATTTTTGTGTAAAAAGAATAATAAAAATATAGGCATATGTTAAATTAAATATTTTAGTTAAATATATTAAACTATCTATTTAGCTATTCTCAACTATTTTTTTTTGCATGAGAAATATATTCATTGAAATAGTTACTTTATTGTAAATAGTTTTACTAGAAAATCAATTTGTTTTAATCAATAATCAGTTAATAAAGTAGTAAAGGAATAAATATTAAGGTGATAATTCTAGTACATATTATAACAGTGAGGAGAATACAGAAAGTAAAAAGCATCAAGAATTATGTGAGTCTCACACTATTTTTTTTTTGTACAAGCAAAAAAAAATTGTCATCAAATATAACTAAAATATGTATATAGTTTTTTTCTTTTAGGATAACTAAATATAGACCTGTGCGATGCGTAGAATATTAAAATCATATTAATTTAAATAAATATTAATAAATATCATTTTTAATTAATAATTTGAAAATAAAAATATAGATTATTTTGAGTTTTTAATTTCACTGTAATTTTATTTAGTAAGTTTTAAATTATCATATCAATTATATTTTCCAATCTAAGTTGAATATTATATTCAGTTGGATATAAATATATACATTATTGGTATCCATACTAAAAATAGTGTGTATCATTGATTTCTTAACTCTCATACATATTGAACATATATATTTATATGACTATGGTCTTAACTTATTGGACCACCGTAGGAAGTATACTTTACCATCATGGAGACTTTGAAGAGAGACCAAGTAAGAGAATATAAGAGTAGAAGACATCAAGTCCAACTCAAAGCCTTAAGGTGTCAAGTAAATAGGTTTCTTATTTTATAAACTCATCACTTCTTTTTTCTCTCAAAGATGTGAGATTAACTCTCACACTTGAACCTTAACACTCTCCCCTCAAGTGTGAATTTCCATATCGAGCACAATAAACTCCGATCCCCCTCTTTAATTTTAGCTCCTTCACCATTCGTCCAACACATCGCCGTACCACACCACGAGACATGTCACTCGGACTACCCTTGCCAAGAAGTCTTTTCATTCTTCTCATAAATACTTCTTAAAACCAGATCGATCAACCATCGGCTCTTCGATACCACTTGTTGGGCCATCGTGGGGAGCACTTAACCATTAGGGAGACATTGGGAAGAAACCAAGTGAGAGAATATAAGATGAAAATACACCACATCCAACTCAAAACCTTAAGGTGTCAATTAAATGGGTCTATTATCTTACAAACTTCTTACTTCTTTTTGCTTTAAAAGATGTAGAACTAACTCTCACACTTGAACCTTAACGAGACTAACTCGTTAAAAGATAATAACCTATTGTTTTATCTAGCCAAGCCATGGTTGAACTATTAACAAATATAAAAATGGATTTGAATACTAAAAACACAGGAAAAGAAATTTGTTGTTTTATAGAATAAAATTATTAAGTTGAAAAAGTATTCTAATTTTTTAAAAATATATTGTTTAAAGTCTAATGAAAAATGATGTGTGTTCTAAAAACATCCAAGATAAAAAAATGAAAACTTTGCAATATAAATATTAGAGTTATCCAATCTGCAATATAGGAAGGAGCATAAATCCATTGGATATAAGATAAAGAGAAGCTCCTAACTTGGCAACATTATAAAATTATTTATGTGGCTAAATTATTATAGAAGGATTTATATGGAATGAAGAGTAACATTGATCTCTCCTTTTATATATTATATATAGAAAGGAAATGCTAGTTTAAGAGAATAGTTTCAAGTTCTTTTCCAATTTTATTCAGATGAGAGAACACCAGAGAGAAAACCAGAGAGTTGGTGATGAGGAAGAGGGGGAAAGAAAATCAATGGAGAGTGGTGAGAAGATTCAGACACGAAAGGGGTGCTACACACGAGGTCAATCAAAATCGGCAGCTTCCAAGGAATAGATAGATATGGAGAAATGACTGGGCTATTTTTGGAGAGGTTCAGGAAGATGGAATCGGAATCGTTTTCTATAATGGTGGACAATCTTTCGAAGGATCAATCTTTACAATGGTTATGGGAAGTCTTCAGCCTGGAAGGGCAGGTTGTGGATGTTTTCCTATCAAAGAAAAAGTCAGAATAAATAACCCAAACATGTTTGCCTTTGTGAGATTCGCATTCAAAAATCATGCTCAGCGTGCTATTGTGAACTGGAATGGACGAGTGGTGAATGGTTTGAAGCTGAGGGATTTTGAGGCTATGTATCGGAGAGGACAGAAAGATTGTCGAGTCAATCGAACAGTGAAAAGGCCTGTGGAACGCCGAGTCAACGAAAGGAAGAAGGAAGATGAGTACATGCTATTTGAAGAGAAAGGTCAAGTCTCAGTGGATCATACGGGGAGGTTCTGTTACACCAGAGCGTTCCAAGGGGAATACGACACTCCCAACGCCAGGACAATGGAGAGCATCTCAGAGAGAAGAAGCCAACTCTTCGGGTGGACCCAAACTAGGGTGTCATGCTCGGAGAAGTTGAGGGAGTGTCAAACCCGGTGCTGACAGTAAAGCTGAAGCGATAATGTATTGTGGAGGAAATGATCTCCCCAATAAAGGTGGAGAAGCTGAAATAGGCACTTTTCCATGATTGGCATACCCTGGTTGAGATCAAGACGATTAGCTCCTTCAAAATGGCCTTAGTGTTTGATTCGGAGGAAAACATGGAGGAGGCTCTTCAATTTGATTTCTTGATGAACCATTTTCGGAGATTAGAAGGTGGGGGGATATGGAGAGAAATCTTATGAGGAAGGTCTGCATAGATATATTTGGGATGCCTCTACATGCCTGGAGTGTGGAAAACTTCAGAAAGGTAGCGGCGGTTTGGGGTTCGATCGTGGAATTGGATAAAGTAGAATTGAGAATCTGAATTTTGATTTTGCTTCTTGTTCTATTGATACACACTAGCTGTCACCAATCCAGGATAGAGTCTTCCTTCAAGTTGGTGAGAAGAAATTCCAGATTTTTGTGAAAGAAAAGCCGATGCTTGAAGCGGAGGATGGCGAGTTGATGAAGCCGGTGGTGGAAGTTGAAGCGGACTGGCGAGAAGACACGGAGAAGAGACCTTTTGGTGACATGGAAGGCGTGAATCACACGACCAATGAGCTGAGAGAGGATGGAGGCGCTATTAATGTGGATAGCAGACTTGTTATTCGAAATGAGGAGAATAATGATGATGGGGTAGAGTCCCGAGATGGTGGCGGTTTGGAGATGAGAGAGGGGGAGAATTCAAATTGGACCAAATGCCTCTGGGATGATAGAGACTCGGTAGAGGTCATTAGAGAGACTCAGTTGGGTCGATACGCTAATATGAGTGGGCCTGAGAAGAAGTTGGAGAAAGGCCCAATTGAGATGGAATCTGAGGATGATTGTTTCTCGGGCCCGGAATGCCCAACAGGGTTCGAAAGCACTCTCCAAGAAGTTGGGGGCCCTATTGACCCATGTGGGAAAGAGACAATGGACCAAGGCATGGATAATGGTTCCTTGAAGAAAAGAAGAGGCAAGCCAAAGAGAGGGGCCTCGGAACCGAGTAAGTCCAGGAAGAAGGGTGGACGAAGAAGGAGGAGCAGGGGGATATGGTTGAAGGAAGCCCTGAGAGACAAATCGTTGAGAAAGGTGAGAGAGACAAAGCGAGGCAAAAGGGGTGTCGGGAGAGAAAACTTGAGTGGCAGAGAACTAAGCGATTTTCATCGGTTGTTAGAATCAGAGAGTGGTTGCGAAGCTAAATCGGAATCGGAGAGTACTGAGGATTCTAAGCCATATGGGTCTGAAGTGGAGGCCTTGAGGACGCTGGGGTTGTGCTCTCAGTTAAAAGTGGATTGCAAGGAGGGGCAGAAGGCTATTAATCATATGAGGAGAAACCTTAGAGAGATTCATTTTGGGAATCAACCTCAACATGACGATGCATTAAAAGGAGGGAGGAAGGGCAAGAACGTTCAAGTTGGTGATAATTTACTTAATCAATGATTTTGTTCTGGAATCGTAGGGTCTTGGGTGTAAAGGGAAAACGAGTTGTGTGAAAGAATTATGTAGAAGGTGGAAACCGATTTTTTTGGGAGTGGTAGAAACAAAGCTAAGCATTAGTTCTGATTTGGTGGTTAGAAGGGTGTGAGATAAATCAGATTTTGGTTGGGTAGCAGTGGACGCAGAGGGGTCTAAGGGGGTATTCTCTGTGTGTGGGAGAAGGATGAGTTTGTTTGTGATGGTTCGGAGTGTGGTAGGAATTGGGTGGCTGTTTGGGGCTCTTTGAAGTCCATTGACTAGAAAACTTTGGTTATAACGGTGTATGGTGACCATTCAGTCTCGGGGAGGAGAAGAATTTGGGAGGAGCTTGTGGATCTGAAAAGTAGAGTAGACCTTTCGTGTGTAGTGGGGGACTTCAATGAGGTTATGGCGGAGGATGAAAGTAGAGGCAGTAAGGTGGGTATGGAAGAGTTTAGAAACTAGTTTGGGGATATGGGGTTGGTGGATATACCCCTTCAGGGTCGGTTGTTCACGTGAAGAAGGGGAAGTCAAGCAAGCCAATTAGACAGAATTGGCATTGATTAGGATTGGTTAAATTGGTTCCCTGAGGTAAGGTTAGATGTTCTGAAATGTTCCAGGTCGAACCATGTTCCCTTAAGATAGGTGACGGAGAAGGAGGAGTGGGGCGCCATTCCATTCAGGTCTTTGGATATTTGGTTCTCAAATCCAACTTTTATCCCGTTGATCCAGCAATCTTGGAGAGAATTGGGACGCTTACCAGCTCATGAGAAATTAAAGGGATTGAAGAAATATATTAGGCAGTGGAATAAACAGGTTTTCGGGAATGTGGAAGACAAGATTCGCGCCTTTGAAGAGGAAATTGCCAATGTTGATGTACTTTTGGAGGAGGAAAACGACTTTGAGTTAAATTTATTTAGAAGAAAGGCACTGGTGGGACAACTTGATATTTGGTCAAAGAAGAAGAGTGAGTATTGGAAGCAACTATCTAGAGACAAGTACATTAAGGAGATTGACAAGAACACAAGGTTTTTCCACACAACGGCGACCATCAGAAGTAGGAGAAAGAGAATTTCTTCCCTAACTATTGGTGGCAGAGTTTTCGATGGGCCGAGAAGGATTAAACAAGAAGTGAGAAGATACTTTAGAGGCTTATACAGATAGCCGAAGCTGCCTAATTTTCAAATTCAAGAAGGTTTAGTAAAGAAAATCACTTGTGATCAGGCTAAAATTCTTGAAGTGCTGCCCACGTTGGAGGAGATAATGGCGACTATCCGGTCTTATGGGTCTTCAAAAGCCCCGAGCCCGGATGGATTTAATTTCTTCTTCATTAAGAAATCCTGGGATGTGATTGGAAGGGAGATCTCTGATTCGGTTTTGGATTTCTTTAAACCAGGGTCTTTACCAAATGGCTGCAATATGACTTGGGTGACATTGGCGCCGAAGGTGGACACCCCGGTTGAGCTGAAGGATTTTAGACCAATCAGTATGATTGGTTGTATCTATAAATCATTTTAAAAGTGTTGGTTAGTAGACTTAAAACTGTTGTTCATGAGTTGGTTGGTGAGGTCCAAATGGGCTTTGTGAGTAATAAGCAGATCCTGGATGGGGCTTTGATTGCGTGTGAGATGGTTGCTTAGCTAAAAAGGAGAAAAATGAAAGGTGTGATCATTAAACTGGATTTTAGAAAAGCTTATGATACTGTGAGGAGGAGTTTTTGTGGATCATGATCTCTCGGCAATGGGGTTTGGCTCAATGTGGAAAGGGTGGATTAAGGGGCTTTTAGCAAACTCTGCCATGTCGGTAATTATTAATGGGTCTCCGAGTGAACCATTTCCCATGCATCGTGGCTTAAGACAAGGTGATCCGCTTTCCCCCTTCTTTTCATTTTAGTTGCTGAAGTATTGAACTCTATGTTGAATTTGGCGAAAGAAGCAAATCTTATTAAGGAATTGAAAGTGAGGTTCGACAATGTGGGGTTGTCCCATCTGCAATTTGCAAATGATATGGTGCTTTTTTTCCTTCCCAAGGTGAAAACAATTAGAAATCTAAGGAGAATTCTGACGACTTTTGGTATTATGTCGGGGTTGGAGATAAATTACAACAAATGTACGCTAATCCCCCTAAACCTTGAGGGCAGCAAAGCGAACCAGCTTGCAAGCCTGATGGGCTGCCAGCTTGGGTTCCTTCCGATGACTTATCTTGACATTCCTCTTGGGGCAAATCCCAGAAGGGTGGAAATTTGGAAACCGGTGATTCAAAACATTGAGAAGAAGCTGACCAAATGGAAGGCTTCTGTATTATCAAAGGCGGGAAGACTAGTGATAATCAGGGCAGTCATAAGCAATCTGCCCCTATACTACCTGAGCTTGTTTAGGATCCCGAAGATTATGGCAAAGAAGATTATTTTAATTCAATCGGCCTTCTTTTGGGGTTCTAGGAGTGGAAAAAGAAAGATCCTGCTTGTGTCCTGGAGTTTGATTCAAAAACCGAAAGATCAAGGAGGTTTAGGGGTGGGGGATGTGGTAATAAAGAATGCAGCTTTGCTCTTCAAGTGGTGGTAGAGATATGACCTCTTTGGAAAAGAATTGTCAATTCGTGCAACAGGGGGAGAGGAGTTGAGTTGGATGTTCTAGAGAATCCGAGGTCTACTGGACCGTGGAGAGATGTGGCATTAGCAATCTCTGATAATAATGCCTTAAAGGAGCTGGGGTTGAACATCATTAGAAAATTAGTGGGAAACGGAGAAAACACTTTATTTTGGGAGGATAGATGGTTGGGGAAGTGTCGTCTGAAAGAGAAATTCCTTCAATTATGGGCTACGGGTTTTGGGATGGTCTAATATGGCATTGGAACCTTGTGTAGAGGAGACCCCTTTTTGAGTGGGAGCATATACACTGTGAGGAACTCCATTTTCTGTTACAAAAATCTATTCTTTGTGTAGGTATCGATGACGAGTGCGTGTGGGCGTTGGAAAAATGGAACTTTCTCTGTGAAATCTTTTTTAAAAGTGAATTTAGGTCAGACCTTGGGCTTCGCTGATTCTAAACATTTTTATGACTGCATTTGGAGGGGTTTTGTGCCTTCTTGTGTGGAAATGTTCGATTGGTTTGCACTCATTAGTAGAATTCATACAAAGGATATGCTAGCCAAGTTGAATGTCTTGATTAATGCTGATGATTCTTGTGTTTTATGTGATGAGTCTGCTGAAAATGTGCATCGCCTTTTCTTGCACTGCAATTTTTCAATTGAACTGTGGAACTTGGCCTTAAGTGAGGGGGGATGTGTTTGGGTGAGTCCTAAGGAATTAAGGGATTTCTTTGAAATTTGGTGTCAAACAGGATGGAGTTAAATGTGGGGAAAAGAAGATGGATTAACTTATGGTTTGCAATTGTGTGGGTTGTGTGGAGAGTGAGGAATAATTTTTTTTTTATAACATGATCATGAGTATTAGGGATGTTTGGGGTGAGATAGGCTTTTAGTGGAGAGAGTGGGAGGAGTATAGTAAAAAAATGGAGCTCTTGTGATTGAGAGTGCGAGAAGATGGGATTGTGTTAGGCAGGAAAATAGGAAGTTGAGACCGATAGGAAAGTAATGGGGTTGTGCATTGGGTACATTCAGGAGGTTCAAAGATTGGCAGCTAGAGGATATCTATTAGATGAGAATTATTGCGAGTTAAGCCCCAATTTGGTCCCCGAGATTGGCGGGTTGCACTAAATTGGTCCCCGAGATATCAATTTCATTAAATTGGTCCCCGAGTTTGTTAAAAATGCACCGCGTTAGTCCTTCTGTTAAATCTAGTTTAACGACGTCAGTGACATGTACAACTTTTTTCAAGTAGGGTTAGTAAAGTACATCCTAGGTGGATAATGTTTAGATTTTAGTCTAATTTGGTCCCGTATCTTGTTTATAACCCTAATCCCTTCCTTGTCTCGGCAAGTGGACGGGCCCTGCTCCTGTTTGAGTCTACACAACATAAATATTAAGTATATATTCATAATTGTTTCCAATGATTTTTTTTCTAAGTTGTTTTCTATCAAGCCAAGATGATATTAGTTGAAGGCTTGAGCCTTAACTTCTATAAGCAA
Source organism: Stylosanthes scabra (assembly GCA_036250425.1). Lineage (NCBI taxonomy): Eukaryota > Viridiplantae > Streptophyta > Magnoliopsida > Fabales > Fabaceae > Stylosanthes > Stylosanthes scabra. The sequence continues at coordinate 23,092 of JASCZI010151650.1, read as the reverse complement.
ATTTAAATTAATAGAGGGATAAAAATAAGATACCTTCTCCATAAGATCAAAAATTTCAAATTCATGGATAATTTTGCCAAGTACTGTATAAGTCTGTTCAAATGTGGCTGCTTTGCATAAGTTAAGAAGAACTGACTTCCATTAGTGTTTGGACCACTGTTAGTCATTGACAATATTCTCTTGCATTATGCTGGAACATTAAAAAAAGCAATGTATTAGCCATTGTAATCATCCTCTTGCATCCAATATATAAATCACAAATACTCCATTATGTTTATGTCAACCCACATATTAACCATAGAATAGAATGGTACCTATATTTCAGTTCTAAAACTATAACTATATTTCGATACACCTAAAATTGAAGGTCTTGAAAAGCTAAGGGAAAGCAAAATAGGTTCTGCACAAAATAAACATAAAACCCACAACATTTGAAATTGTTAGGTAACAGCATCCTTCAACAGAAACAACCAAAGATCACATTCACCTCATACAACAACAAATGGCTATCCTTAAATCTAAAACTTTCAATATTAAACTTCAGCGCATTGGATAAAACATTTTTTACAAGAACAAATGCCAAATATTTTTACATTATTAAAAATTTAGTATTGGATAAAATATTCCAAAACAAAATTTGGTAAAAAGATTCCCAGTGTTGTGCAAAATATCACCTACCTTATGAGATAGTTCAGTGCAATTTTACCCTTAAATAAATTGGTTAGCTACTCTAAATTCTGTATCACAAATTAGAAACAAGGAACTTGTTTATAGCAAAATAAGCATCAAAATCACAATTACACCAAAACAAACATCAAAGTGACAAGCAGCATCAACACTGCCATGTAAAGCTTTTGGGTTCTCAATTCAACTTCTAATTTTCCAATTCTCCAAGGCAAATTCAGCTTCCCATGGTCAGTCTCCATGGTAGGGTCTATCCAAAATCAATCTCAGTTCTGTCTAGCATCAACTTAAGACACCCAAACCCGAAATAGCAACCCATCAACACAATTTCAGTTTCCTCAACACCGTAAACAACAAACAAACCCTAACCTCAACAACAAATCACTACCAACTATGAACATTTGCATCACTAAAAATACCTTATTCTGCAAATTAAAACAGAGCACCCAAAAACCCCCCAAATTGAAACAAACCCTAGCACAAACCCTATTTTCAAAAACCAAATAACAAAAACATAGAGGATAACAGGAATGTTGAAGGATCAAGAATAATAGGGTTCATATTTAAATATTATGAATTAAAAAAAATGGGGTTTTCGAACCATACCTCTTAGTTGCGGTGATTTCAGAGACAATGTAGCAATCGGTCGTAAACGTCGATGAAGAACACAGCAGCAGTGATCCACGAAGCAGTATCCGTCACGAGTACGATGTTGATCAGAGCCCTATCTTCTGGCCTTGGACTCCATTGGACTTCACAGAAGAAATAGAGGAAGAAGAAGACGTTTGGGTGTAAGAGTGAGACAGTGTGAATAGCAAAACCACATCGTTTTTTGCGTCTCTCTAGCAAAACGATGTCGCACCCATTAGTTTTATGTGGCAAAAGTTGTACAAGTCACTGACGCTGTTATACTAGATTTAGCAGAAGGACTAATACGGTGCGTTTTTAACAAACTAGGGGACCAATTTAGTGCAATTGGTATCTCAGGGACCAATTTAGTGCGACCCGCCAATCTTGGGACCAAAATGGGACTTATCTCAAATTATTGCCTTGTTGTTCTATTTTGCGACTATATTGAATCAGGTGAATTTGATGTGATGCTGGCTGAGGTTTTTGAAAGGGTTATTCAATTTGTGTTGGAGGAATCAGTGGCGCCTTTGGACTTCATCAATATAAAGACTTCTGAAAAGGCCCTTTACGATTGGTGCTTAGTGAATCATAATACATACTGTCGCCATAATTTCGGAAGAAATAGAATGAGAAGCTTGCTCGCGACTGGTTTACATGTTCAGGTTGCGTATTCTAACAAGAAATTCTTTAACCATTGGAAGAGATGGAGAGAGATAGCGATTACAAATATTGAATATAACATATCTTGGTGTTGACTTTTGATGTCTTGTGTTTTATGCGTGTCTATTATAAGTTTTTTGGTAGTCCCTTGCATATATGGTATAGTGTGATCAATTCATTTAGCTAATGGCAATGCCGAAGGTTATGTGAATTGTATCATTTTTGTGGTGTCTCATTCTTGGAGTATGAATTTATTTTTATTGAGTGGATTATATTACTTTTTGTGTGTTCGATTTGTATGACTTTGTGACCGATTGGTCCAACCTTGAGAAGAATCGGAAAAAACAAAAAAACTAAAATAAGCATATTCATTCTTTCATTTTTTCCCCGTTCCTTATTTTTTGAATGTTAAAGGAGGATAGAGAAATTTTGAAAAGAGAAATGTTTGTCGATTATTGACCAAAAAAGGTTAGTTTCTATTTTTTTCCTTCCAATTTTAAAAGTTAAAAGTTTGTTCATTCTTTTTCTCTCTTTTTTTCTGACATTGCAGTTGTGGCATTTATTTTGTTGGACAAATATTCAAACCTTGCTAGTGTAGAAAATGACAAAGGACTCACCACATTGGAAGTTATTGTCCAGTTACGTAAGTTTTCGAAAGCAATTTTTATTATTATGAAGGATGTGTTCAAATAATACATGAAATATGATTTTTATCCACTAACTAAAGTTTTCACATGTTTCAGTACACTTTATTGGAATAGTGTACTAAGATATACCAGTGTTAATATTCGTCAATTTATTTATTAAAATAATAGAAGGGGTGAGATTCATTAAAGTTTTTGACTTGTAGGCAGCAATATTTAGAGGAACTAACGATGGGGACGCAACCTGCTATGCCATTAGGATTAGGAATGCATTGCATGCCCATAAAGTTTATATAGCCCCTTGAGATTTGCTTATCATATCAGCTTGTCGGCATCTTATTAAGTGCCAAGAAATGGTTTGGAGGTTGGTTCGAAAGAGACTATAGTACTACAATATGATGGTTTAAAATGATGGACTTTGAATAAATAATATAAAAAAATTGCATAGTTGTAATGATGTGTAGTTTCATATGTAAAATAACAGTTGTAATGTAAATATCACTTTTTTAACCATGAATACTTTATTAAAATTAACATAAAAATAACAATTTTTTAATCAAATAAAAAATAAAATTATTTTCAAATAAAGAAGATCATACTACACTTATTTTAAATAAATTACTTATAAATTCTACTAACTTTACTTTCCTTTTACCAATATTTAAAACTCCTACCTATTAATCTTTTAGTTTTTCAATAAAATATAAAATAATTTTTTATAACATAAATATAAGCAAAACTAACTATTCTAGTATTATTTCAAATCGATTTTCAAATAGGTGGAACCCAATAATAGAATTTGCATAAAAAAATCAATTATTATATATTTATAAATATTTTCATATTAATTTTCACATTTTTATATAGATATTTATCCTTCACAATAATTAAAACCACTACAGTAGAATAATTATATGTATAATAAAAAGATAAACAATATTTTATAATAATACAACAAATTATTTTATCAAATACTAAATACCTATATTTTTACACAATAATTTTATATATGGTATATTAACATGATTAACATGAGAAATGAGACACATTAAAAAAAACAAAAAAGATAATAAACAAAAAATTCCCAATAATCCAAGTGCAGCTCAAGCCATATTATTGGTTGGTGTTTTTCGAATACGGTTCATTGGATATTTCACAGCATGTAACGTGACAAAATTAAACCTGTAACCTTTTAATGATAGAAACATTTTAGTTTCAGGAGAGTACACTGGAACATGTGAAAACCTTCTTATATATTATAGTGTTAATTTCTTAATATTGTTATTTATTTAATTCTATAGTTGTTTCAGAAAGAATTAATTTGTGATGCAATGATTTGATATGGATTTCGCTTTGACAACATAATTGATTAGTACTCAATGTATGTTAAATAGCCTTTGACCGCAACCATCCTGGTTATGGAGATCTTTTCCGTTCGTTGTTTAAGCTAATGGAGGAGGAAGAATCTCCGAACTATGAAAGAATATCAAATGCAATGTTTGATGCAGCAAAATTAGGAAACGACATGGTTTTAGAATGCATATTTAGATTCAATCCAAATTTGTTTACGAAAGTGAATCGCGATGGGCAAAGCTTACTTCATGTTGCAATTTTATATCGACAAGCAAGTATATACCAACTAATAATGAGCAAGAGTGTGTACAAAAATGCTATGCTGCAAGTTGTTGATAACGATGGAAACAATGTTCTTCACTTAGCTGGAAGGTTGGTCGCTGAAGAAAGATTCCGATCAATGGTGCTTCTAATGTGTAGTGAAGAGAGATGGTTTAAGGTGAATATACATAGCATCTTCATATTCTTCAATCACCATACATTTGCCTCCATTGTCAGAGAGGGATCTTGTTGTTTGTTATTAGTTTATATAAATTGATTTTGACTTAGTGAACTTTACCAATTAGTTATAGTTGGTGAGATAATTTGGTGTAGAATAGTTATCAAATACTTTCACCAACTGTAATCAAGTTATTTTGAAATTACTTCTCACAAAAATTCTTCTAGGTTTCAATAAATTGAACTATAGAATCTCTCTTTAAATAGATAGCATGAAGTAAATGAATGGTTAAATTTCTAAATTCTAATGTATTTGCTAATTTACTATTTGATGACTCAATCATAGGGAGTAGAAGAGATAGTTCCAGCTACATTTAAAAGAATGGAAAATAAAGACGGAAAGACTCCAGAAAAGTTGTTTTATAAGGAACATACACAGCAATCTGGAAAAGCTATAGATGATTTGAATCAAGTGGCAAATACTCTTCTAGTAGTAGGAACTCTTATTGTGACATTAGGGATAACAGGTGCACTCACTATTCGTACCAACACTATTCAAGGGCGACTTCCTATGTTTGATGAGAAGACATGGTATATCATATTCCTTTTATCGATTATGGCTGGCGTGATCCCTACCATGATATCTATGCTTCAGTACATTTCAATTATGCTCTTTCATTCCAGGAAGCAAAGGCTTGATTATGTCAGTTCACTGCAACAGAGGTTACTTACTGGGAACGTGTTCCTTGTGATTGCTCTTGGAGTCTTGTGTACTTTCGCTTTTATGTCTGGAGACATTTTAGTATACGCTTTCTTCCCTATATGGGCCTTCTGTATTATTGCAGCATATTGTCTTTTTCCAGTTCTATGGGTTTTTACCATTTTTAGGTTCGGTCCATTAGGTCCCCTGTTACTAAGTAGGAAATCCATTTTTTGATAAAAAAAAAAATATGATTTTAGAATTTATCTTTTCATACAGTCAAATTTTGTTTGTGATAGTGAATACCAATGGAGCTTCTAGTATAAAATGCTGTGATTTTAAATTTTAAATTTTAATCTTCATCTTCCTTTCCCTAAATGGATCTTTTGTCTTTGTTATGCGTGCCTTTTGTTTTATTCACTTGGTCTAGACTTTCTTGGTTTTTTTTTATCCAATAGCTCCCCTGCTACGCAAGACAAGCAATGACATTAAGCTAACTCCTATCCTTTTTGTGTTGCTTATTAAATAATTATAAGGTTTTGTTTATACATTTCTCTACTTGTAGAACAGACCCAACAGAATATAGTTAGATTCTAGAGTTTGTTAGACTAAGATGGTTATGTTAGTTAATACTACCTATATGGATAGCTGTTAGTTACTTACTTAGATGCAGGTGGCTAGGTGATAGGTATATTCATTTCTTTTATTCATTTAATAGTTTTCAGTTTTCACCATCTCTGATCATTCTCCGAGTAGTAGAGTGCATGAGAATGCACGTGTAAGCAGTTAACACGGTTAGAATCAGTTAGAAAAGCAGTTATTAGAAGTCCAAGTAAGCACATTAGTTAGTAGCATATGTATATAGATATAGATATGTAACTTGTAAATAAAACTGCATTCCAGCTAGATTATATGATCATTTTCTTCAATTTAATCAAAACAGACTCAACCATTTTCTCTCCTTCTTCTCCCTTTTTCTTACTCTATTGTTTCTTTCTCTACACTTTCATAATCTGATCTTATATTTTGCACCTGAAGTTCCTACAATTTGTTATTATATTAGTCTCTTGTGCATCCTGGTTCTTGCAATTTTCTTATTTTATTTTATTTTTTACTGATTTGCAAAGTTCCAGAAATATTAGAATACATTTAAGATATTATATGTTAATATAGTATTTTGGTATATATGTTAATAGGCCACCATTGTGGTGCTTATGGATTCAATGGCTATGGGTGGCCACGACTTGACTAGCGAATTGGAGAAGTCCACGTGTTTAGTAAGAGGTTGTGATTAAGTTACATTATTAGGAGGAAAATTCAGTAGTGGATGGAATGGTAAAAGAGGAAGGTGTCGTGCAGGCAAACCAAAGTTGCTGCCGGAGGGTGGGTGAGGATGGCACGTGGGAATAGAAAGTTGTGCTGGAGGCGAGGTGGTGGGCGACATGGTTGGAAAAGGGTGATGCATGGTGGCGTTCGGTGGGGTCGTGGGGATACTCTGGCGTGTCGTGGTGGTTGGGTTGTTTACGGAGGGAACCAGCACCGGTTGCTGTGACAGAGTGTGGAGGGTGGCCATGGAGAAGAGGAAGAGGTGGCGGGCCGTTAAACGCGTCGTGCACGATTGGATACGGAAAAGTATGTTGGAGGGTAAGTTACAGACTCACGGCAACAAACCAAGAGTAATCATCAACAACCACACCACGTGTTATGTAACAGCCCAAACCTCCCGCTAGCAAGATATTATCCGCTTTGTGGGTGAATGAGTATCTCAACAACAATGAATATTTTTCGCGGAAACGTAAATTAATTTGAATTTAAATAACTCAAATGTTTATACTAGTATTTTTCTAAGGGCTTAAGTCAATTCTTAAGTACTTACAAGGAGCTTTTACTTTCCAAAACACTTGTATGAATATAAATAGCAAGAATATAAGAAGTAAGGATAAAAATACGATACACAAGATTTATAGTGGTTTGGCACAATTTCCACCTACGTCCACTCTTTCTCAATCGCAATTGAGAAGTTCCACTATCACCAAGTTTCAAGGTGCTTGATAAACCGTTTACAATCTTGAGCCTAAGATTATAACACCTCACGACTTCTCACAACAAGCCACTCCACTCGAAGTAATCTCAACTTCAAGAATTTTCTTGAGTGCTTATCTAAATTGAATATAGTGTTTGTATCTCTCAACTCAAACAATAAGAGAACCCATCTCTTATCATACAAATCAATAAACTGATTTTTGAAAGCTCTCTAACAAGAGTATGATATTACAAATGAAGTACTATAAACCAATTTTGTGTATCTCTCAATTTAGTGCATAAAACACTTTGAAATTGATCTAAAAATCAAGTATAATAACAAGAAGGTTTGGAGCAAGTGTTGTGTTATGAAATGAGCTCAAAACCTTGTATTTATAGACCCCCAAATGAATTGGGACGTTGGGAAATATAATTGTTTAAGCCAAATTGTCAAAACTAGCCGTTATGTGTGTTTTCAGCATCAGGTAATCGATTACATGGCTTGGTAATCGATTACTTTGTAGCCGTTGTAACTAATTTTTGAAAAACAGCACTGAGTAATTGATTACTGAATCATGGTAATCGATTACTTTAACCTGGTAATCGATTACTCACACTTGGTAATCGATTACTTGAGAGTTTTGACCAAGAAAACGATTTCAAACACTTGGTAATCGATTCTCTACCTTAGGTAATCGATTACATGAGGGTTTTATGCATTTTAAACGTTTTAAACATGTAAGAATCAATATCAAAACACTTATAATTGATTCCTACTTAAATGTAGCATATAAAATAGGTTTGAAACCTTATACGGCTATCGTACGGCTATAGTTTTTATAAAAACATTTCTTTAAACAAATTTTAAAGTGAGTGTGTGAGAGAGATATTAAATTTGGTTCTTGACAAGATAATTACGTAAGTCCTAGACTCTAAAACGTCTTCAACTTTGCGGACTTTGTGTTACTTGTCGTAGTTGTTGTTTTGCTTTCAAGTGAATCCTAAAATCCTTCGATGGTTGTCATCAATTCCATAATGGTTGTCATTCATCAAAACTTAATCATATAAATCTTGCATGCATATTGTAACATGGTTTACAATTTTCCCTTTTTGATAATGACAAACATATTTGAGGATATAAATTTTAGAAAAAGATTTGAAAGCAATATTTTTGATAAAACATAGCATATGAAAATTTTGCAAGAGTTCCCCCTAAAACCTTGCATATTTCCCCTTTAGTGGGTGCATATTTAATTTCAATAAATATCAAACTAGTTTTTCAAAACATATATATCATATATATATCCTCAATTATTTTTCTCCTTTTGACATTATCAAAAAGAATTAGGAAAATAATAAATCATGTGATTTCCCTTAAAGATTATCAATGATGCATACTAACTAAAATAGGTGTACCAAACCTATTTAGTCATTCATCAAAACTAACATGTAAAAACAATCATGTATAGATAGTGCAATAAGCATAAACATGGTCATGAAACAAATCCACAAACAACATTAACCAAAGCCAAATCCTAAAACTTACTAATCGTTAGTTCATAAACATAAACATATGCAAATATAGGAAAGCAAATAAAGATAACTTAATGAAGAAGCCTCATGATCAATCTTGGTCTTCTTCATCATCTTGGATGCCCAAATGTTGCTTAACCCTATGGAGTCTTCGACCAAGTCTTCCAATGTTGCGGTTGACCAATTGCAATTCCCTCATTAGATCCAACATAGAGGGTTGCTCTTCTTGATTTGGGGCTTGTTCTTTTTGCATTCCTTGATTTCCTTGTTCCCCTTCTTCTCTTTCTTCTTGTTGTGGAGCCTCATGTTCATTCCTTTTCATGTGGTTTAGAACATGTGTATTAATACAATGGTTATACCCAAGCTCCTTCTTCTTGGCTTGAGAAATGTCTATACCAAGGTATTTGAAAAGAGTTATCCAAAGAATAGCATATGTCAATCCTTTAGAATTTCCCAGTTTAATTCTCCTCATATAGGTGACAATCAAGTAAACCCAATTGATTTTGTGCCCATTAGCCATTCTCCACATTATCTCTAAATCTTCATCCAAAATCAACCCATGATTACCATTGTGAGGAACCAAGACATTCGTAAGGAAATAATGCAATAAGCGATGTTGAATTTGGGTGTATGAGGTTGAAGAAAGTGAAGGAATGAGGTTTGGAGGCCCAAAAACACGATTTTTAGGCATTCTGTCCTTCAGGTAATCGATTACTGAGGCTAGGTAATCGATTACCTAAACCCTGGTAATCGATTACTTAGCTTAGGTAATCGATTACCTCATCACGAAATTTAAAAATTTCGTAATTCTCTTTGATGTAATCGATTACAGCACCCTGGTAATCGATTACCTGGTCTTGTTTTCCCTTAAAACTTCATGAAATCATCTATTTTTCATCTCTTTTCCATTTCTAATCACTTCTAGCTTGTATATGCTCATAGAATTCTTCAAGAACTTCTCTTATTTGATCCCAAAGGTGATTAATCTTCAATATCTTCAATCTACCTCAAAATTGATCATGAACTTTTTCATTTAAGTTACAAACACCTACAAAACAAGGTTAGAGGGATATCTCCAATGCTCAAGTTAGTAAACTTGTTATGATAAAATCTTAAAGCAATAAATTTGAATGCAATCACATTAGAGAGACATCTAAGATACCAAGTTCATTACAGATATAAAAGAAGCTTTCTTTAGATAAAGGTTTAGTGAAAATGTCGGCCAGTTGTTTACTAGTTTCAACAAATTCAATAACCACGTCTCCCTTTTGAACATGATCCCTTATAAAATGATGTCTAATCTCTATGTGTTTTGTCCTTGAATGTAGAATTGGATTCTTAGTTAAATTAATAGCACTAGTATTGTCACATTTGATGGGAATGTGATCAAGAATGAGTCCATAGTCCACAAGTTGTTGTTTCATCTGAAGAATTTGGGCGCAACAACTACCCGCGGCTATGTACTCGGCTTCGGCGGTAGACAAGGCTACGCTTACTTACTTTTTACTATGCCAAGAAACTAGAGAGTTTCCTAAAAGGTGGCAAGTACCACTAGTACTTTTCCTATCCAATTTGCAATCCGCAAAATCGGAATCGGAATATCCAACAAGATCACAAGTTGATCCTTTTGGATACCACAATCCAACACTCAAAGTACCA
>JASCZI010151649.1:12764-23233 GCA_036250425.1 Stylosanthes scabra | reverse complement strand
GCAACATGGTTGTGCTGGTATAATTCATCACCATAGTGTTCTTCAAGGAGAGCTATTCGCCATTTGGAGAGGGTTGATGCTTGCTAGTGAACTTGATTACAAAGACATTCTATGTGAAACGGACTGTCATGAAGCATTTATTCTTATAAATGACTCCGTCTTGTCTTCATTCAATGAAACGAGCAGCTTAATTAGAAGAATCAAAGATCTTTTGCAGCGACAATGGAGAGTACAGATTCTGTTAATCCAGCGCACTGCCAACAGAGTAGCGGATGCTTTGGCAAAATTTGCTGTATGTAACGGGATTCATCATGCTGATTGGCTCCAACCTTGGAATGACCTTAAAGTTCTTCTCCAACATGACATCAATAGTCTTGTGTGATTAATTGCTGCCATACAGCTCGTTTCTTTTTTCTTTCTTTGTTAATTTAGTCACCAAAAAAAAAAAAAAATTCACACGGGTAATTAGCAGGGGCGGCACCTAAGTGTATCCTTAGGGGGCTATTCCCCCCTCCCCTAACGTTATTCTATATTTTCATGTTGACCCCTCCCTCTGGGGCAGTTATATAATAATTTTTGCAATTTGTAGTTTCCTAAAAATAAAAAACAGAGGGAAAATAGGTCTAGTCCAGTAGCGCGTAGTATACTACATAGTACGTGAGGAGAATATAAAGCACATGGTGATGGCTCTCACGCTCCTTTTACTCCTCTTTAGTCCGATCAACACGTTTATATTATACCCCCTTAGACCTTGAATTCAAATCCCTGCATCTATCTCACACCCACCCCACTAACCATTATATATATATAACTATCATAAAGCCTTTCTCCTCAACTATGTTGGAACCCTCACCCTCCGCGTTTACTTTCATTTATATACAAATTAAACTATACACACAAATTAATCATCACAGACATGGATATGGTGAAGAAGAATTCCAAGGATCTTGCTAATAACATGTCTGCTGCTGCTGCTGATGATGATGATGAGAAGAAGGTGTACAAAGGAGTGAGGAAGAGAAAGTGGGGGAAATGGGTATCTGAAATTAGGCTTCCCAATAGCCGCGAACGCATTTGGCTTGGCTCTTACGATTCTCCTGAAAAAGCTGCGCGTGCTTTTGATGCTGCCCTTTTTTGTCTACGAGGTTGTCGCGCCAATTTCAATTTCCCCGACACTCCTTTCAATTTGCAGAACACCCGTGCTGTTCTTCATCGTTCGCTTACTCATCAACAAATTCAAGAGATTGCTGCTACCTTTGCCAATCAACAACCAAATAATAATAATGAATCCAAAGCTGATGATGATGATGCTGTTGTTGTTTCTGAAGAGCAAGAAGGAGTAGTGGACAAGAACAATGGGGACATGATGATGAATATGGATTGGACATTCTTGAAGGATTTGGGTGATACTTCTTGTTCTGCTGATTATGGTGGTAGTAGTGCTCTCTATCCTGATGATGAGTTGGACCAAATTGATCATCATCACTACTCTGGTGGTGCTGAATTGTTATACTCACTTCCAACTTTTCAGGATAATGTTGTGGATGATGATGACGATGACCCTTTTTATAACCAATCATCATTCCTTTGGAATTGGAACTTTTAATTCCTCATCATTTCAAATCTCTCTCTAGCTAATTCCTTAGCTTGGTGTAATGTGGCTCTTTTTTTTGCAACCATTTGGAAAATGGTGGTTTTTTCTTACATATTCATATATAGTAGTTAATAACTATAATAATAACAAGGACAAGTCATGAGTCTCCACCATCTCAGTATATATATATATACATATGCCACAATAATAAATAAATAGGAAATAGGAAAAAAATAAAATCTTTAGATTTATGTAGAGGGGTATAAAAATATTTTCACGTGAATATTTATTTGGGTACATGCCTATGAACCACACTCTCATTGATGGTGCATTTATGGGTTCTATAACTTCTATTCTCTCTTTTTTTATATATGTATGTCACATTTGGATCTCTGTATCATACGTATCATATGTTAATATGTATGTACGTGGATTGAAGTCATTATACATACATACTTGATTAAATTAAGATGTGTATATCATGATACTTAACGTCTATTTGATGTTTAATTTGTTTTGAAAAAACTAAATAACGAATATATATTTGATTTAAAGGGTATATAAAAATATTTGTGTATTTTGACAAAAAATAATAACAATAATGAAAGATACAAGAAAATAATTGGCCATACAAGATATACACCACCGTACGTTATTTTTGTTTTGATCCTCTACTACTTCTACCTTTATCATGATTAAAACCTGAGTGGAGCATAGCAAAGTGCTTCTCAACTGTTAAAACTGCATCACTATGTAAATATGGAAGATTTTCAAGTATGCTAATATATCAATGTATCGATAATCGATAATTTATAATCATTGATTTTGATTTTGGTTTATATATATTTTTACATATATATTTTATACTAATCTATCGATATACTTAAAATTTTTCCTATAAATATAAATATAAGTTTAGTTTCTCATTTAGTGGCATTTTTCAGTTTCTCTTTAGGGTGAGAAGAGAAATTCTACAAGTACAAATATTTTTTAAAATAAATTTAATTATGTCATCTTTTTTCTTATATATCTTCTATCTATTGGATTTGAATTAATTTGGTTGAATTTAATTAGCAAAAATCTTATAAATATAGTATTTTAATTTTCATAAAATTTTCTTGAAACTAAACTTGGCTGAGTTCAACTAATTTTTTTGGAAATTTTCTTTTATTTTTTAGTCACAATTTATTTTCTATCTAACTTTTTTTTTTTAATTGCTGCCAACACTTTTTAAACTACTAGAATTTTATCTCTTGACTGGGTTGGCCACCCACAATTGTCACTGGCCAATCGGTCATAATTAGATAATTATAACTCTTTTTTTAATTTATATTTATTAATTACAGTTGGAATAAATACATAATATTAAATATTATCATTGTATAATTACTAATGTTATATACATGAAATTATAAAAGTGAAATTAAATAAAATTTTTTATTATAGCTACTTAACATTATTCAATTTTAAATCTAAAGTTATAAACCTTAAATATTGAACTCTATCCCATTTCTTAAAAAAAAAAAGGTCTATCCCATTTAAAGAATAAGAATTAAAAAAAAAGTAATTGTAACACTACGAAAAATTAACTAATATTTACTAATATAAAAATATAACAATGCAGTAATCAGTAATGCACCGTGTGTGTGTGTGATTCAATTGTGCAATTATGGATGAAGAGGGTATCTACGTAGATATAATAATATAATTCATATTTAATGAGATAATTTATTATACATATTTGATTAGATCATCATTTTACTTTGTGTCATCAAACTTTATTGCCGTCCATATAATTTCATAAAATTTAAATAAACATGCATTATATGTCTACCTTTGCATTGGTCAAACGGTATATATATATTATTACTAAAACTAACAAATTTTTTGCCAATGATAATTAACAAGAAATAAAAACTCAATAAAATAAGAGAAGCCTAATTCATAAACGACGAAACTCAAATACATAATAATATCTTAGGTTTGTTGATTAATGTTGATTACCAAAATATTAGTTGCCTAAACTTTCTCATATTATTATATATAATAGCAAAATAAAATAAAGTTTATAATAATAAGCTATAATATATTCATTTCAAAGTCCAATGATATGTAGTAGTAGGAACATGAAAATATAAAAAACCTGAAGAAGAACATAATCAATATTCTGATGAAGTCATCATCATTATTAGTTATTATTCTTCAATGGGGACAATAATCCATCCTTAAGAAGGAGAGTACATACTTGAGCAGTCACAAGCTGTTTACCTACTTTTACATGCATGGTTCTGACGTTCTGTCTCAAGTAGTCCAAAGTCCAAACCCTCTAAAAGGTCAACAAATTCAACTGTCAAATATGGAAGGGTCATGTTCCCTTAGCTTTCTGTTTAATCCTTTTTAATTAATAACGAATTCTCTTCTAATAATAACACGGAAGAGTGGAAATTTAACAAAAAACGTTCCCACTCGAAACGTTGTTCACGACCAAAAGATAACATATATTATATGGTCTTATAACAAATCTGCTACTTAATTAATTGCTTATATAATATTGATTACGTACATATCAACTTGCAATTATAATCCTACTGCTTCGGCGTCAAGTTGCTGCAAAGAAATGCTCTATGCTCTATTTTGTTTTCGTTCCTATTCCTAAACAGTAAACATAAACAGATACACTACTCTTATCTAACTTTTTTTGCATTTTAGGAATATTTGGACTTAGTCAGAACCATAAAACCAACATAAATAAATCTGAAAAGAATTTCAAATTGAATGCTACATCCTTTATTTTATTATTTTTTTAGTCTCCAATATTTCTGTTCAGATGATGTATTAAGTCATAAAACGGAAGCTAATGTTTAGCTTTTTATTCATTTTGTTTCTGTATGAAAGTACTCAGAGTAGTGGTACGATTTGTCAAAATTATTGTAATAAGAAAACAAAATCAAAATTTTCATATAAAAAATCAAGGTTTATATAGTAGCACATTTTAACTCAGATCTGGGTAAATACAAATCTCAACCGTAAATTTTGAAGCATTAATGGTTGAGGTTGCATATTAATCATAGCATTAGAGGAAGGGTAATATGTACAAAAATCTGAGATTAAACTACGTTCTGTTCTTGTGTATCTTTTGCCAAACTCAATACTCACGTTTCTGTGCCACAAATAAAAAGCAACCTGGTATAAGGTATACCATGTTCTGTTCATAGTGCAGCAGGAACATTTTTATTTAAGGCTATTTTATAGCAGTTATAACTTATAACTTACAACAGTATCGGCAAAATATTTCACTGGTACAACAAAATCAAGACAACAAGAGAGAAATCATTGCATCTGCCGATTCTGGTCCATCATTATTAACACTTGGTATAATGTTATCAGGGGATATAAGTTTCACAAACTCTTTGAGTTCTGCATAGCTGCAATGCTCACTGTATGGCACTTCATACCTGATAAACCAAGAAAACTTTGATTAGTTACAGGGAACTGTTCTTCTGACTTCTGAAACTTCCATTGTGCATATTAAGTACTAAACTACTAACTAACTTCGTTGAAGATATATCCACTAATTGGTTTAAAAAGTAGAAAGAACCAAGAGATGAGTGATTTATCCAAAAAAGTAACAAAGGATAACGAAGCATCACCTTATAACAGTACCCTGCTGCCACCTTCTTCCGGGAGACTTCTTTTTACCTTTGCCAAATGTCCAACCAGTGGGAGAGAAAGCAACTATAAGACTGAACCGACCCTAATTACAGTAATGCATCTGATTATTAGACATATAAAAGACTAAGAAAATGTCTAAGACATAAACCAAACGTAGTTCAAGTTCACTATACAAGATCCCGCTTCAAAGCTGTAAAACTGATTAACAATTAGCAGCACTCACCGCATATTGACTTGATATGTGTTTCAATCTTTTGAAGCTTGCAAGTGTCCACATAGGAGAAACATGAATGTTGCTTTCATGTTGATTTGATGTAAACCACTGCATATCCTCCTCCTTAAATCCCAAACATTTTAGAAGACGCAACTTTGCTGCTGTCACATAAACCTTCTTATGCAGTGTTCGAGCAACCTCCAAGAATAGCCTTTCTTTTCCTATGAAACACAAGAAAATGATGGATAAGCTTCTTTTTTTTACCCTAGTTGGTTTCCTAATGTTGAACCATGATATAGAACCAAAACTACCCAAACCTACATTTTGAAAGCAAATGACCAAGCTGCAATATATCTTAAATAAAGATTAACTGGCAGAGCATAAATATAGAGAAGTAGTTGTATTGAACTCTACCAATAGTATAGCTGCCAATCAGAAAAAGGGTCTGGGGATTAAAAGCCTCCGCTTGAATGGCATCAATAACAAATTGTATGACAGCTTCTTGTTTTGGAAAGTCATACTGCAATGAAATAAAGAACATATATATAAAATGATCCTACTGCAGTGGGAGTGTCTTGTTTATGAGATTATTTCATTATTCTCATGACTGACCTGTGGGTTACAGTATGTTGTATCAAGAATTAGAGTATGGATAGGACTCATCCGGAGGAAAGGATTGTTTGCTATTACTTCACTGTACCGAAAATCCCCGGTATGGAGAACCGCCTAAACATACAGGAAAATATTTACTGAATTCTAGCAATGGGAAACAAAGTAACAAACTATAAATAAGTTCATGAAGAAGTGAATCAAAGCCACACCTTACCATTCGGAGGTTGAAAGAGGATGATTATGGAACCCGGACAATGATTGGCATCCAAGCAAGTCACATCAATACCATCTATTGAAACCTTTTCGTTCAGAGGCAAGACATGTATTTTATCATAGGCAATCCCGATGTTCATATTTACAAGGCTAGCGGTAATGGATGAGCAATAGATCTTTCCATGACTGAATGACTTTGTAAGACCTTGATAGTCTGTATTCACAAACGAGAAAAAACAACCGAGAGTTAAATTGCACAACTTCCAATGCTGACTCTGACCTTAATAATCCGTTTACAAAGGAGCTGAACAGAAGGCACTTGTTTATCAAAATGCTAAAAGTGTTGAAAGCAGACTTACGGTCTAAATGGAAGTGTGTGAGAAACCAGTGAGAACAATCTCCTCTGAGATACTTGAAAGCATCCTACATAGAACAAATGTCATCAGACCCATATCAATATATTTTTTTATAATTTATATACTTTTTATTTTCCTAATTTGATAGGTACCATAAAACAAGATTCACAATGGCAGTGAACATAAAAATAACAGAAGTATCATCTAGAAGGATATTTACCACCCGAAAAGGCGTTCCAGGTATGCTACACCATATTGGAACATCACGAAGTTTTCTAGTTGTAGACGTATTTTTTGCCTTGGTTTTATGGCCGGAATCCAGGCTGCTGTTTTTTGTTTCTTGCTGTTCTCCTGAAGCGGCAGGTGCTTTCTTCCCATTGCCAGCAAATCCAGGAAAATACTCAGTAATCAATTTGTTTGCAACTGGTTTATTTGTGCCATCGACTTTCTTTTCAGATTTCTCACGTTGGAATTTGATTTTCTGTTTTCCATTCCTTCTAGGCTCTGCTATAGCATCCTCATGCTTCTCATCTGAAGGGCCAGTTACTTTTCTAAGTTCATTAAGAGCATGTACAATCTTTTTTCTGGGACCAAGTGCAGTAATACCAATGCTTAATAGATCCTACAGATTACAGAACAAAAACTCTTCAACAACAGAGTAATACAAACAACACTACTTAATACAGTAGACTCTAGTAATCAACAACAGTTAGAAGAAGAAAATGGTTAGAGTAGCTAAGTTTGTTAAGTTAGTTAATATGCTTGCTGCACAAGGCACCATTACTACATAAACGTTATTCTGGCTCCCCTGCTTCAATATATATTCATGCCTCGTGCAAACCAACTCTATAAGTTACACTCAATAATATCATTGATTCCTTGTTTACAATGACCAATCGTCTCTCTCAAAATCCCTTCATGGTATCATAGAGCTCTAAGTTAGGATCCATGGCTTCCATAATTCATCATCAATCAACAAACTTAGCTACTCTAACCATTTACTTCTAAGTGTTTTTGATCACTAGAGTCTACTCTATCACTAGTTTTGTAGGACATTATTAGACTTGCAACTGCATTCATTTAAAACACTTCCATAGTGACACTCTAGCAATAGTTATGAACCCAATGATTAACTAAGAGATCATAGATACTAATCAATATGAAGCTCACCTCTTCTTTCAGCCACTGCAAGGTGTCCCAATCAACTTCTTCCCTAACAAAAATATCCTCATATTTCGCCAATCCGATACTGCGCAACCAATCAACAACCGCAGAAACATTTCCAGCTTTCGGCTTCGGCTCTAATCGAGCACCCACTCCATCAGTCTCGCCACCAGGAACTGCTACCTGAGGAAACGATTAACAACAATTAACCGTAGTACAATTTAGTTCAGCATCACAATTTCACATATCAAATTGAAATGATAACGGAGAATTGGAAGGTTGTATCTTACATCTTGAGCTTGATCTTCCACTCTGTCGAGGCAATCGTTGGTGTGAAGATGTCGCTGTTCCTCACTGAAGCTGGAGATATCAACACCACACAATGGACAAAGAACGGAACCTCCAACGCCATCAACACGTGGCATCATCCTAGAGCTTTCAGCTTCATCTAACTCGTTACACAAACTCAGCAACAGATCGATCTCCGAATCGTCGCCATCATCATCATCCAAAGGTTTTCCAGATCCGTGGCTGATCCGCGCGTGTGGTCCCAACGCCACAAGCTTGGACTCTATCGAATTTCGAAAGTACGCGCCCTTGGTTTTCTTCTTCAAGTCCGGGGAGTCAGCGAAGGAGGAAGAAACGACGTCGTTTTGGTGTTGGGAATGAGGAACGGCGGAACAATCTATGGTGGAAGGGATGCAATCCAAGCTGCAGTTTTCAATGTGAAAGTCGTTGTCGTAAGGGGGAACGTTCTCCTTGCCGAAGTGATGTATGGTGGTTGGTTTGTGCTTGGGCTTCTTGGATGGACGGTGATGATTGAAAGGGGAGAGTGAGTGTTGGGAAAGTGTGGTCTGGGTGAGAGGGAGGTGGAAATCATCGTCGTAATCGTCGTGTTCGGGAAAAGAGAACTGAGCTTCAGTGTGGCAGTGGCTGCGACTCATCTTCAAACTTCGGAAGAGATCGATAGCAGAAGAAACCCCTCTTTCAAATAATTTTGCTGCTTCTGAATGGAGGGAAAGCTCCGTCTTTTTTTTTTTTGGAAAAGCTCCATCTTAGTTTGTTTGGTTTGGATCGGCTAGAACCAAGAAGCTGATCCCCATGGCCCATAAAGCCCACTACATTTACCCCTTTATATTTTTGGTAGACCATTTACCCCTTTATTATTACTTCTTTTTCCGGATGAAGTCGGATCCGTCCTACAGAGTCGGCCCAAAATATACGGCAAGTCTATTCTTGAGACCTTAGTTAGACTCTAAACCCAATAAAATTTTTATATCTTTGTGCGGCTGAAATTCGGGTGAAAACCGGATCATCTCCAATTAAATTTAAAATAAAAATATAACAATAATTCTATGAACAAGTCGTTTTGGTCAACAAAGTTCAACCAAGTCATTTATTTATATGTTAAATAGAAAATTATTCGATGTCAAATAGAACTTTATTTATATGCAATTTTTTATACAATTTGACACCAAAATAATATTCTATTTAATATAAAATTAAATCATTTGGTTGAACTTCATTAGAAAAATCACTTGTTCAAATAGCATTACCCAAAATATAATAACGAATTATATGATAATAAGTAATAATACAAATATTTAAGTCTCATATAAATAAAATATAAAATAATTTTAAAATAATAAGTGGCCATTAAAAAATAGTTTCAGCTCTTAAGTCTAGTCTAAATTTTTAGTAGATTTAGAAAAAAAAAATATTTTATCTATTGAATTAATGTTTCTTATTTTGCTTAGCAGAATTTGGAAAAAAAAGTTTTATTTTCTACCTCAATAACTTCAACAAGCATTAATCATAGAATTTAATATTAAATTAGTCCCCAAAATTAAATTTGAATTTCAACTTGATCCTAAAATTTCAAATTACTCAAACTGATCCAAAATTTGAAATCTTGAACTATGGATTTAACTTAATGGATATAAATGACTACAATATATTCTACATAAAATGATTGGTTCTCGTAATTAAAGTATTATTTTATAAATTAAACAATAAGTTTCTTTCTTTTTCAATATTATCAATATCATAGTAGTTAGGGTGCAGTTAATGGCTTCACCAATCCTGCAATCCATATGTTTGCGATTGGATAGAAAATGAGGTGTTAATTATTACTTTTAACTCAATCACTATTTTAACCGTGTTAGTTAGGAATAAAAGAAATGGAGGTTTAGTGTTTAGTGTTTAATTTAATGTGGATGTGGATTATATGAACCAATGGTTTGTTGCCATGTATGAAAAGATATTAAACCCTCTAATTAATGAACAAGAAATTTACCTTTAGTTTAAGTGAGGCCTTAGGATGGAGGTATAAAACATGCGAACGACAATAGCAGTGGTGACGTTTTGGGCTTTCATCTGCTCTCTTGCCACTCCAACTTAATCTGCGATCCAATCACCTCGCCAATGGCCGTCGACGACAGGTGGTGCGTCGTCACCGGAGGTCGCGGCTTCGCCGCCCGCCACCTGGTGGAAATGCTGATCCAAGACAACACCTACTCCGTTCGCATCGCCGATCTCGGAGCCACTATCGAACTCGAACCTTCCGAGCAACTCGGCACTCTTGGCAAAGCCTTGAGCTCTGGTCGCGCCCAATACGTCTCTCTCGATCTTCGTGAGAAGGAAC
>JASCZI010151648.1:22513-33758 GCA_036250425.1 Stylosanthes scabra | reverse complement strand
GATTGTATCTAATCTTTCCTTATTTAGATGATTTATCCTTACTTGTGGGCCACTCTTATGGCCTTATTCTTTGATGGTTTTGGGCCTTGGAGGCTGGTCCGTAACACTAGTAAATTGATACTTAACTTGTTAACATCTTAATAAACTGAGATTATGAACTAATAAGTTAAATTTCAATCTGAATTGAGCTCATATATTAAATGAGTTAAAATTTAAGCTTTAACAATAAAGTATAATCGGTAGATCTAAAATATATAAGTGACAGTTTTTTATATATAAATTATATTTTATTTTTATAAAATTATAGATTATATTCGTGTTGTTTGGGTTAACTTACGAACTCGAACCAACTCGTGAATTTTTTGTGAGACAAGTTCAAACATTACAACAAATAGGATTGATATTTATGGATGAAGTTGTGAGTTGAACTCAATTTTTGTAAAGTAAATTGACATTTACTCTTGGAGCCAAAATCACATTAAAACTAATATACAAGACTTTACGCTCATCTCTTTTATACCACTTATTGTTCAATTTTCAGTTTTCACGTCAAAGTAATTTTACTTCGTATAATATTCCCATTCAAAATTTGTTAGTTTCTTGCAAGGAATCACTCATCCAATTTAATGGAACTCAAAATTCAAAGGTTTAAAGATTCAATAGAAATTTAACTTAATCAGGATTAAATTGGATATAATAAAATATGTTGGTTTGAATATTTTTGTGACTTTTTCTATTTTTTATCAGTTGGATGACAATTGATTTAACCTTGAATCAGACTAGTCTATTAAGTATTAACAGATTCTGATTTAATCCCATCGATTTATTCAGTATGGTTCTCAGTAATGGTAATAATTTGTCCAAAAACTACTAACAATTAATTACAATTGTATTAGGGATTAAAAAATGGTTTAATTACTTCATAATCAAGTTTGATTCAATTTTCAATTAAATTTTTATACTTTTTTTTCCTTTTAATTTGGTCTTCATCTCATATCAAAATTTACAATTAGATCATTGTGGACAAAAAACTTTAAAAAAGGTTTGTGAAATATGAATTTATTAATTTAGCCAAGCCCTTAACATTAGATAGGGTTCCTTTGCTTAAAACTCTCTCATTCACAGACATAGTGTTTGGAGAAAATTTCAAAGTGATATGGCTTCAAACCAAGCTATATTCTCTATTCAACTCTTTTCTAGAAGCTCATTACCAAGGACCCACGATCTCAATAAAAGAAGACACTTATGTTTTTATGGCAAGATAATGATTGTACTTTCTTCGATGATAGTGATGATGAAGATTCGAAAAGTGGATGGGCAAATCCAAAAAAGAGGAGGCTTTGGTGCTTCTGTGGAGTCATACTCATTATTCTTCGAACTTCTGAAGTGGCAAGGAATCCAAATAAAAAATTTATTTCTTCTCCTAATGGAAGATGTAAGTTTTTCAATTGAGTCGATAGAGAAGGTGATAAGCTTACATCTAATTAAGTGCATGGTGCAACTAGAAGGGATAAAGAGCATTTTTTGGTGATGTTGGTAGGAGGCACAGAAAGATTTGGGTATTGTAGCAGCTGAAATTAATAAACTTGAGACACAAGATGAAAGAAAGATAGTGAGATTAAGTGTGGAGATGAAAAGGTTAAATGTGGAGAATTGATCAAATTAGTACTTATGTAAGTAGATTATGTAGTGAATTTAATGTAGTGCAAACACAACTTGATAGATTGGAAGAAAACATAAAAAAACAAAACAAGACGTAGTTCATGATGCCTTTTTCTTTATAATACTAATACTTGCACTATTTGTTGGTAAGTTTTGGATCTCCGGTTTTAATTCTTCTAAGCTTTGTTTGAGACCTATTCGCATATGGCTCCCTTTCTCTAACCATTATTAGTCTTTCAGGTTTAACTCTAAAAATTAGAGGTGATTTATCTCTTCTACCTAGGGTGAGCTATAATTCGGTTGTATACAGTTTTTCCTATATTCTTAGCTACAAATTCATACAAAACTAAGTAATGAAAATCGGCTATAATTATAACTGACTCATTCAAATTTACTTCATGCCAATTTCTAAAATCTTGACATTATTCTCAACAATTACTTTGAGCAGTTATGCTCAACAAACTTCTATGAATAAATCAAGGTATGCTTTGTTATGTTATCACATAAAATTTAATTTATTCAAAATCTGATTTGAGCGTTGAAGTGGCTTTGCAGGTACCTTTGTTCTTAGACTAGCTGATGTATACATTTTCCAATCAATCAATGATGAATACCAAACCGTTCACATTCACATTTAATAAGAATTATAAATCCCTCCACAATCAGCACAGAACAGAAAGTATAATGGTGTCAGTATTTATTATTGGCCATATACCATTGACTAGAGAAACTGATTTTCCATAGGTTGCAAGATATGCAACTAAGTTATAGTAATTCCTGTAGTAATCATCTGGAGTGTTTTCCTTTTTTAAATATGGCACAGCAAATATGTGCACATGGCATCTCATATAAGTTCCAAAACCAGCATATACATATACCAACCCTCAAATCAACCACAAACATCCCCATAATCATCTTGTTTTGTGAGATACCTTAATTTCGATTCACCATCCCGACTAACTTGCCACTCCATGGCTCTTGTGGAAATAGTATTCAAGTAGAGCAACTAAAAGTGGGAGTGAGTGTATAAGAATGAGTGAGAGTATTGTGTGTTGTAAGTGAGAGTGAGTGGGGTGTATGAATGGTAAAGGTAGTTTTATCATTTATACAAAAATTAAACATTTTAGTTTACGGCTCGTCTTTTTATTGGTTGAATATTCAATTTTTTTTAATCAAAGATTTTAATATTTTTAAACTAAATTATAAATTAAAGCATGATAAAGAGACTTAATTGAAAAGAGAAACAAAATATCAAGACTTAATTTAAAATTGAGTAAACTATAAGGATACGTTGAGTAATTAAACTTAAAAAGAATAAGTCACAAAAAAAATTAAACTTGAAGAAAGGAAAGCACTAAAAGGACAAAAGAGGACAAGGAAGTATGAAATTAACAAAATGTCCGCCCCCTAATCCCTACCTACACGTGCCTCACCAATCACCATCTGTTGTTCTCTCAGTCCCGCATAATCTCAAAGCCTCATATACTTCTCCTGGGGTTTCTTTTCTTTCTTCTCACTTTCTGCTGCTTCAACAACTTTCTGTGACCACAAACCGTTACACCATTAAACACCTTCGAGGTACCCTCCCTATTTCTCCTTTTCTGCTTCCTACCTGTTTTCATTTCCTTTATGTTTTTCTCTCATGCCTTAGTTTCTTTTCTCCTATTATTTGTCCACAATTTATATATTTCTAATTTGCCTTTTTAACTGAGCATGCAGCAAAAATGGATTATTTGTTGTCTATGGTTTGAGAAAGTGAGTTTTACTTTTTATGTTCTTAGTTAATTTTGAAGTTGGTACCAGAAGACCCTATTCTGTGTGGTGCTTTATGCGTCTTTGTGAATAAAATTGAAATATGAATTCTTGAATGTCCATTAAAAACTGTGTTTGAGACTGTTGTTTGCAAATAAAAATTTTGATGGGTTATTTTAAGAATATATTAAAATTAGTGTCAAACTTAGTGAGACCATCAAGTCACGCACACTAAAAATCAATCACGATGTAATTGTGCATAAATACATGTATTGTTTCACGCACTTTCAATATGTATTTTGTATTCCATGGTGTATTTTATATGAGTAGGTAATTTTTGGAGTGCACGCAGTATGCTGGTTGTTTGTAAGGATTAGGGAACATGTCGCAACCATCTATGAATACTGTTTTATTCTCTCCAAGTGTTGTACATAACATATTCTATTTTGTTTTTGATGGGTAAAGATTTACTCGGAAGTAGCTTGTTTGTGTTACTTTTGAGTTTTGACCCTATGGTAGTGTTTGAAAGCTGCCCTAGGACATAGATACAAAGAGAGTGTGAATGTGAGAGACAATGAAGACAGAGATAGAAGTGTGTTTTGTGGTAATTTTGACATTTGGGATAGGATAAGAAAATATTTTATCTCAATATCTCATATTCAGTCCTAGCGAAAGAAAAAATTTGTTATGTTAGCTGTCAACTTTTGCTTCTTTTTTTCCCGCCGTAAGGTGGTCTCTTATTATATTGATATTTATTCGTATTTAATTAGGTGGAAACTTGCATGCAGTTGTCTTTATGTGAAATTGATAGTTGAGAAAATTAAGACGACAATTTAGTAAAAAATGTCAAATTGTCTAGCGATTTTCAACTATCAACTTTATATGAAGACAATTACGTCTGAGTCTCTACCATTGAATCATCTTAGAGTTCAAGAAGTCTGGGAGTTGTCCCTTTTTCTTATTTGAATTTTCATCTCTAAATTCGTAGCATAGAGTGGCAAAAGTTTTGCAAACAATAGTGATAATAACAACAATAATAATGCCTTTTTATTCAGGTTTGGATTTGGACTGACTATGTAAATATTTTCATTAATGCTTTAGACAAATCATTTCAAGTAATTGTCATATTAATTTCCCCCCCTTCAAAATGATGTTTATTTATGTTTTTACTACCTAAACAACTAAAATATTCCTAAACATATTTTTAAATTAAATGGGTCTGAATTGTTCATACTCATTGATAACCTGAACTGAGAGTAACATTTTCTTACAAAATCAACAAAAAGAAAATAGGGATTTTGCAATAGGGATGGAAAGAACCAAATAAAAATGGACAATTGACCTGTTTGAACATAGGATGGCATATACTGCTAAGTTATACTAAAATATGGCCTCCTTTATGCAAGATAAACTTTTCAAATGATGCAGGAGAAGTATGGGACTTGTCCAATATTTAGCGAAATCCTGAAGTGTTAGCTCTGTGGATGAGTGTTCACCTTACTACACTCCTTTATTCTTCAAGAAACTGATCAATCTTGAATTCATTATAGATATACTTATCATCTAATATGGGTTTATAATGGTGATATATACTTATCAATCTTGGATAGTGGAGATACAACACTATGTTAAGCTTCCATATTTCAACGTGATTTTTCATTGTTATTTCATATTTCATATATTGAAGAGTTTGTACTTCGATGTTCCATAAAACACATAATTTTGCTTGATGCTCTTCACGTTTGCATATTTAGTCTACAAACCCCCACCCCTTCATTGCATGTTTATTGTCTCCGCACAAAAGCCACTCACGTGTCAAATTTCTGTCCATTCAGGGATGGAGGCTCTTGGTATCGTGGATGACCTCTTGGATTTCTCATCAGACGTAGGTGAGGATGACGATGATGTTGTTGACAGAACTAGAAAAGGCATTCCTTGTAACGCAGAATGCAAGCTACCTTCATTCGACTCATTGGGCCAGGATGATCCTAACCATTCATTCTCTGTAAGTTTTATAGTCCATTTTCAGTTCTTTCAGAATCTTTAAGGCCTGAGAAAAAGCGAAGAACTATTTTTTTGCCTTTTGATTGTGACTCTTCCAGTGTTATTGTGATTTTGAAAACATATATGTTAGGAAAAGTGTTTATATTTTATATGCTGATTTGGAATAAACTTACTAAGTCAACTGCATAGGACATTAAGAGTAATAAGATGTATGGATTATCTTTTATTGAACATGAAAGGTTCTTGATTGGCTCTGACTTCTTTTATAAGTGTGTACGCTATACTACAGGACAAGTTTTTACTTATAATGTGGTGGTAATTTTTTAGTGTTAGTGTGTTACTACAGGATTTATGTTAATTACTCAAGGGTGTTTTTGAAAATTGGCAGTGAATCTTAATATTTCTTTTTGTTTGCAGAATATTGGGGGGTACTGTCCTATAGTGCAGTTGGTATTATACTTTTCTTTTAAAAAGTAGAACATTAACAGGTGCTTACATTTTTTCATCATTGCATTGCAAAAACTAGATCAGGTAAATGAACATTAACAGGTGCTTACATACTTTTCTTCCAAGCTTTCCATGTTGTAGAGTCATTCATTTCTTCGGTCTGAAGAAAACAAACCCTGTGGCCACTTGTTCCTTTTATCCAAAGGTCTGCATTGATTACTAATTAGTTGATTCTGATGTCTTAGTTGACTTGTAAAATCTCTGTTTTGGGTATCACCTCTGAGTGATGTGAAGATCAATTTGCCCCCATTTTCATCTACCAGGAGTTTGCCGATGAAGAGCTTGAATGGTTGTCCAATAAAGACGCATTTCCTGCAGTCGAAACATTTGTTGACATATCATCTATTCAGCCTAACCTATCAAAGCAACAAGGGACAGCCAACGGCGCTGCCAACATTACACTCTTAAATGGCTTTGATCACCTGAAGGTCCCCGTCCGTGCACGGAGCAAGTGTCGTAGTAGGCCTCGCCCAACTATCACCGACATCTCAAGTCGTCAGTCCTGGTGGAAACTTCCTAGTAGCGAAATTTCGAGAGCAGAAGTGTTAAAAATCCCAACCATTGGGAGGAAATGTCAGCACTGTGGATCTGAAAAGACTCCACAGTGGCGAGCCGGTCCACTCGGGCCAAAAACACTTTGTAATGCCTGTGGGGTTAGGTTTAAGTCTGGTCGGCTAGTCCCGGAGTACCGTCCGGCGAGCAGCCCAACTTTTCGTAGCGAATTGCATTCTAATTCCCATCGGAAGATAATCGAGATGAGGAAGCAGAAGCAAATGGGAATGGTTTGAAGGCAATGGATCATCAAATCGGTAGTGAGCAGTGCTTGTAACAATCAGCATTTTAGGGCTCAAGAATTTTGTTTCGTCTTCTTTTCGAATTTGATTCTTTCTAATTTTTTTTCTTCTTTTCCTTGGATCCATTTTTCCGTTGGGTTGATTGGTTAGATGGACAATCAAAATTCTTGAGGAAATATCAAACAAGGGAGGTCTTAAAATTATGTATGCAAGATGCCACTGTAAACAAGAAGCCAGCTTAGGATTATTCTTTTATTTTTCTGCTTTTATGCATGTATTCTGTACTTTGATTGGGAATAGGGTAAAGTTGGTCCCTTTTATTTGACAGAAGCTCTTGTGCTTGTCTGAACTAATTCTAAGTTTTGATTTTGCTTACATGGTTGTAGTTGATTGTTCAGGATCTGTGATATTATTCAGGTTATATATGTTGTGACATCACCCCATCAATAAGAAAAGAATTTTCCATTTTCTGTGCATCTTAGATGTAACAAGAGACTATTTGCATTACAGCAACCTTCTCAGGTAGAGGACCTTAATGAAGCACCATCATCTAAATGGAAGGTATTTTAACACTCTGGTTCTTCTATTTTGTCTTTAGGTTAGTCTTTGATTTGGCCGGAGGGGAAAGCTGGTATAAGAACCGTGCATGGTAGTTAAAAAAAAAGTTATTTTCTTTACAAAAGACTGTATAATCTCCTCATGATCTGATCTAGAATGGTTGAGATTGTAAATTCTTTTTTCATTCTAAACTTTCTTTACAAATTCAAGAAAATTTTCAAAAATCTCATCCTTACAAACTTTAGAAAATAAACCATGTGTATCAAGAGTAATTATCAACTATTACAAATACTAAACTATCCTCTTACGAGTTATGGGACTAGTATTTAACCCGTGCGATACATAGAGTTTGTATTCTAATTTATTTAATATAGTAAATTTGATACAGTGATTTTAATAAAAAATAAGTTGTCCACTAATAAGTAAGTGCAATATAATGTATTGATTTTGTCCAAACCAACAAAACTAAATCAATATTGTGAGATACATGACTATCAAAGACGTCTCACATCGGCACATTGATAAAAATTTATCACAATTTTATCCATAAACTTAAAGTTTCCACCAATGAGTCCAAATACAAAAGATATGATCGCTCCCGCTCTCTCCTTTTCATTCTCTCTCTCTCTCTCTTTCTTTTCTTACCTCTCTCACCCTCTCTCCCTACTCTCTCGCTCTCTCTCTTTCCCTATATCTCTTTCTTCGTCTCTTTCCCTCTCTTTTACATATCTCTCTCCCCCTCTCTCTCGTTCTCTCTTTTTCTTTCCATCTCTTTCTATCTTTCTTTCTTCGTTTCTCCTTCTGTCTCCCTCTCACTCCCCCACCCCCACTTCTTTCTCCTTTTTTTTCTCACCCTCGTTTTTTCTCTCTCTCCCCCTTCTTTTTCTTCTTCTTTCTCTCTCTATGTCTTATGTCTCTCTCACCTTCTCTCCATGCTCCCTACCTCTCTCTTCTTCTTTTCTTCTTATCTCTTTCTTTATCTCTCTCTCTCCCTCATTCCCTTATTATCTCTTCCTCCTCCTCTTTCTCCTTTACTCCATGTATTTTTCTCACTCTCGCTCTCTCCCTCCCTCTCTCATTTTTTTCCTCTCTCTTTCTTCATCTCTCACTCCCTTTTTTTTTTCTATTTATCCGTCTCTTTTTTTCCCTATTGCTCTCTCCTTCTCTCCGTCTCTTCATATCTCTCTCTTGTTCTCTCTCTCTCTCCCCGCTTTTTCCTTATCTCCCTCTTCATTCCCTCCCTATCTCATCCTCTCTCTTCCCCTCTTTTGCCTTATCTATATCTCCCTCTCCCTCTCACTCTTTCCCTTTTTTCTATATTCTTCTCTTCTTATATTTCTCATTCATTCCCTCCCTATCTCTCTTCCTCCTTCTCTCTCTTTCTTTCTCTCAACCTCCCTTTCTCTCTCTCTCCCTCCCCCTATAATTCTCTCTCCTTATTTCTCTCTCCCTCTCATTCTATCTCTCTCTTCCTCTTTTTCTATCACTCTTTCTCTTTTCCTGTACCCCATTTTTTCTTATATCTCTCCCTCACTCCCTCTTTATCTCTCTTTTTTCCTCTTTCTTTCTTTTTCTCACCCTTTCTCCCTCTCTCTCCCTCTCCCTCTCCCTCTCCCGTTTTCTTTCTCTCTCTCTCCTTATGTATCTTTCCTTTATCTCTTTCACTATCTCTCTCCTTCTCTTTTCCTCTATTGCTATATCTCTCTCTTGCTCTCTTTTTCGTAATTCGGCTAAGATAAGCTAATGTATATTATTTGAATTAATTTTAAATGTTAAATTCACATTAAAATTTCTTTAGTAAAATGTCACAATTAAAAATAATTACAAATAGAAATTCTAATGAGCACTTCCAATTGGATTTTAAATTTATTAGCGTGTATGTTTATAATTTTAAAATATCACAAATTAAAAACAATTAAAAAATAAAAATTTTGATAAAGCATTTTCAATTGTATTTTAAATTCATTAATGTATTTTCTTCTAATTGAATTTTAAATTTACTAATAATATTTTTTATTGTAAGTTGCATTTCTTGGTAGCACTTTCAATTATTTTCTTGGTAGAGAAATACTTATCATTTCAATAAGTAATTCTAGCATAACTTTAGGTAGATTTTTTCCGTTTGTTATGTGTCAATCTTAGTGTTATTATTGGTTATCTTAAGAAAAGAGTTACATTTTTATTTTTTTTTTTCGAATTTTAAGAATTTGTAATTGTAGTTACTATATTGAAATAAATAGAGTCTGATTTCCTTTCATTGCTCAGTACTGTCTTCCTCAGATTTAAAATTCTTATTTTTATATACGATTAGTTTAAAAAATAAATGAACAAAAATTTTATCTAAAATCACTCAACAACCATATAAATATAAAATTTTATAATTTAATTAAAAAAGTAAATCATTTTAAAATTACTTCAACAATCGTATCTTATATTTTAAATTTTAAATTTTACATTTAGTTAATTATGCCAATTAAAAATAATTGAAAAAACAAATTTTCTAATGACGACACCTAAGCATTTAGCCTCCTAAATTCATTCTCCAGGCGCCACGTCAGTCATTGAGCTTCCTAATTGTATACTATTAAGATTAAGATTAAGATAAGATAAGAAAAAATTTCTTAAGGACAAATGAATACCTTTGAAGAAAATGATGAACACTTGGAGATTTTGAGACAGCACTTCATTAGTTTTCCCAGAGTTTCTTTTATATATATATACACACACTAAGAGAGACCCATGTAAACGTTTGAAAATCCCCCTTTATTGTTTGTTATTCCTTGGTATGGCTAAGAATAGGAGTGGCAATGGCTATAATAAAATAGGATAGTGTTTAGACTTAATCATAATCTTACTTGCGAATTAATTTTTTTAATAAAACTCAATTATATTCTATTCGCAGGTTTATGACATGTCAACTCTAACTCTACTTACCCTAAATTTGTGGATATCTAACCCTATCCATGGGTTATAAAAAAATACAATATTGATAAATCACTAAACATATAATCGATATTTGCATAAACAAAAGTGTTAAATTTTCAATTGAATGTCTTGATTTAGTTGTTAAAATTTTTTATATCATTGAAAGGTTTGTAGTTCGATACTTACCCCTAACAAAATCTTTATACCCTACTTGACTAGGTTGAATCCAAATGGGTACCCAAGGCTGCTACTACCACCTCTAGCTAAGAAACGCATAAGCTTTTTGCTATAACAGTCAACAGACCTTATACCATTTCTAGTAAGCTTCATACTTGGCAAACAAAGGAGAGGGAAAAACCTCTTTACAAACGGTTTAAACTTATGGAAATAGATAATTATTCTATGGTATCAAGTGTTGAAGTGTTTTTAATTGTTGATCTTAAATTGATTTCGATTATAAAATATTTTATAATTAAAATTAATAGCTAAAAGGAATAGAACACTTGATCATTTCCTAAACTTATTGAGCATACTCATTTTAGTGCCAAAATCTATCCGATATGAGTAGGCCATTTTAAGAACTCAGGTTTAACTTTCTGATGTAATCTTTTATATATTGATAAAAAATTATTTTACAGATATAACTGCCAATGGGATATCTTATGTTTTTCTATTACACATATTTTTTATATAATATATAATATGATAATTTAATAATTTTAGTCGTTAATCTCAATTATAAAATTATCATAAGAGTTAACCAACTAAATTGTTTTTAAAGTTTTCAAAAACGACAAAAATACTTTCAATTTTATTAACAATAAAAATGCCTTTCAATTATTTAAAAAAAAAATAATATAAATAAAAAATATTTTTATCACATGTTAAATATAATAAAAATATTCAAATAATTTCATTTAATATTTTTATTATTAATAAAATTTTAAACATCGGATACGTTTCCTATAAAATAATGCAAGCAGCAACGTGGTAGACGTCATTGCTGTTCTTATTTAGCACTTGGTTTCTTGGAGGCAACAATT
>JASCZI010151648.1:3898-22399 GCA_036250425.1 Stylosanthes scabra | reverse complement strand
TATATATATATATATATATATATATATATATATATACCCACGCAAGTTAGTATAGATAGATGAGGACATGCGTTTTTTAACAATCTCTCTCAGATTTGATTTTTTTTTAAAATTGTTCATTTTACTTTTATAGTATTCGAGAAATTAGTTATTAGACTTTCGGAAATACCTGATGCGAATACTTGATGCGCACAAAAAAAAATTGTATCAAATTGCAGGTTAAGTAACTCAAACCGTTGAAGTTTGGATTCTACTTAAAAACAATCCATCGATCGTATAAAAAGAAAAAATAAGAACGATCCTTGAAATTGCTTCAGTAAGTAAGTTGCCTTGCCATTCGAAGAAGGCATCACATTTGTCAAGGTTGAAGACCGTACGTACACAACTTACGGGACACTTTGCAGCTACAAATAAAATATGCACCGACTTTTATTATTTTATTTTCATTTTTGACCAAATAAATACTATATTCCATTAAATTAGTAGTTAAATTTGTACCCAAGCTTTAAGGTTAACTATGCAAAACAAGAATTCTATTCTCACGACGAGTACAGCCAAGGTCCAACGAAAGTGGATGAAATTTGTTGTACATTTATACTATCCGAAAATTTTCAAATATACTAAGAATACCATAAATTATTTTTGATGATGTAATAATATTTGATTGAATGAATGCGTAAAACTCTTTTACATCAACAATACATGAAAATTAAATTCTTATCTTAATTAAAAAATATATAAAATATATATAGAGGGTAAAATATGTTTTGGGTCTTTAAAGTTTATTAAAAAATTTAAAAATATTCTTAATTCTTATTTTGTTTAAATTTTATCTTAGAAATTTTCAAAAATTTCTAATATACTCCCATAAACTAAATTTTTAAGAATTTTAGAACAAATTTAATAATAATATTTGACAATTAAGAGTTCATAACTAAATTTTGCACTCAACTTGCTTACATTAAAGGTTGTTATTGTGAATTTATTATTGAATTGATCTTGTATTTTCTGAAAAATTAATAGTCCAAGTATATTTGATGTAAATAGAAAATTTTTAGTATAAAATTAAAACAAAATAAAATTTAATGATATATTTAAAACTATACTTTACTCATATATAAATTAAAATTAACAACTAAAATTATTAAAATATCAGTATTTCTGATATATTTAAAACTTTTCTTATACTATCACCCGATTTTTCTTTTTGTCTAGACCATCAAATTTGATTCAGAATCTTTTTTTTTTTAACCTACTTGATTTAATTGGACACAGAAATTAATTTTTATAAAGAACTAGTTTCAAAAATACTTTTAAGATTTTTTATTAGTTTCAATTCTACTTCTAATGTCAAGTATTTAACCGTCAATATATAGTCAACGATATTTTTTTCAAGTTTACTTTCAAAATACTATTCGTCTTCACCATCATTAAAAAATCATCTTTTTTCTCTCTTCAAATGACTCTTCTTCTCAAATCAACTTCCTCCATCGCGTGCCACCATCATCATCACTTTCTCCCCTCGTCTTGATGCCGACGTGATCACCATAACCTCTACAAAAACTCATCAAATCTCCACATTTAATAGGTGTTGGTGGTGATGGATGACATATATAAAGAAGGGTAAAAATAGAAAAGAAATTTTGATCATATATTGACTATAAAAAATTCGACGGTAAGGGTAGATTTGAAACTATTCGAAAACGTTAGAGGTAAATTGAATCAAATTAAACGTTGGAAGTCTTTTTGAAACTTTTCGCAAAATTCAAGGACAAAAAACATATTTTACCTTTTATTAAATGGTAAAGTACTGTTTTGATTCCTAACGTTTTGGTCGAATCCTATTTTAGTCCCTAATGTTTAAAATGTCTTATTTTAGTCCCAAAAAAATTTCAATTGGACTCAATCAAGTCCCACCATTAAAGGTTGGACGAGAACTTAATGTTGTAGCTGACGTGACTATTTGTTCGATGATTAATTTCTTCTCTCCTGTGTTAAAAAACTTCACATTGCAAAGTTTGACACTTCATATTCGGTTCTCATACTTGTAACGAAGAAAACACTTAAAACATTAACCATTTATCATTTATCATTATTGGCATGCGAGAATCGAACGAAGAAAGTTTGTATTGGTGCTCGCGGGTGGTTTGACCTTACATGCATAGCGAGTTAAAGTTACATTCGCTCTTTAAGAGAGAGAGAGAAACAACCATGTCAGCTATGACGTTAAATTCTCATCAAATTTTTAATGGTGGGACTTGATTGAGTTCAATTAATATTTTTTTGACTAAAATAGGACGTTTTAAACGTTAGGAACGAAAAACATGATTCGACCAAAATGTTAGAAACCAAAATAATACTTAGTCCCTTTTTATAACTTATTTTTAATATAAGTCCTTATATTTAATTTTTTTTTAAAAGAACTTAATTTAGTTGTTTATAGTTTAATTCGAAAGATTAAGCACACTGCTCCTTATTCACTAACCACTAAGTGACCTTCAATTCGTACAATTATTCATTAAAAATCCTAACAACCTCCACTTGAATTAACTTTTCTTAGTCATGAATCATATGAGCATAAAAAAATATGCACTTTTAGCATGAAAAATAATTAAAACTCCACTACGAATATTACTTATTAACGTGATCATGATAGTTCTTTTGCTAAGTATTCGACATGGATGGGATCATTCTTTTTTTTAATTTATAGAAATATAATTTTTTTTAGATGTATAGTGTTTAAAAAATTCAAGGAAAAAAACTACGAAAAGAATTAGATAACTAACTTAATAAGTAATGACGAAAAAGATAATAAAAGCAATGAAAAGAGTCGTTATTAAGGAAAAACTTTTTTGTTCAAAAAAAAAAGGAAAAACATTTTTACACACTGAAGAATCATTGAATAGGAAAAAACTGATGAAATTAAGGGAAATTAAAAAAAAATGAGGAAAAGAAAAGAAATGATCATTTACTATTTTTTTGCATCGATTACATTCATACTTTATCTATTTATAGTAAATTAATTAACAAATAAAACTATTCTAATTGGACTTTGGGCCTATTTTTATTTCTAAAGACAAATAATTACATTTCTTCAAATGAAAGAGATACACAGGAGCAGAGCTAGAGGCATTACTTAGAAAGGGACAACATAAAAAATACAAGTAAATAAGGAGAGAAAAAATAAAATTAAGGAGGCCAAAGTATAAAAATAAAGAAATATATAGGTACATTTGTTAATTTAGAGAGCCAATGCCTCCTTCTAATGCACTATGCGCTGCCCCTGGAGATATAGGTCCAAATGAGGGACATACAAAAGAAATTGAGAAGAAGAATAACTAATAGCTTGCCAAGAAGGAAGAGAATCTGCAGTTGCGTGCATTTCTCGATAAATCTTGAAGGTCGATTTGACTATGAGTGCGACTTTTGGGCTTCAAAGATTCCAAGATTTCTGAGTTTTCCATAAGCACCAGATCGAGAGGAATTTTTTTCCATGCAAGCGCAATTCCCTAGATAAGCCATTAGGATCAATAAAAGTGAAATTATTATTATCGTCACAAGATCTGAAATTCTTCTCAATAACGCGAGTTTTTGATTTTTAGTTTCACATAGTAAAACCCACTCGGGGAAATGGGATTGACACATCCCTTTGAGGTTGTGGTCTTTTAGAGGTCTTCCCAAATCCCAACAATTCCACGAGAGGAGTCTTATGGAGGTTGGGTGCCATATTGAATGCTGACACCCTCCACCATCTCAAGTTCAATCTCAAGAAAAGAAGATTAAAAAGAAAGAAAGCAAACATTGACCATGACGGCACAGGAACTCCATTAATGAAAAGCCTTTAACATAACACAGAAATCCTATTAGGACACTTTTGGAGGGTCTATTTTTACTCTTAATATACAATATAAAAATATGTATTACATTGTTGCTCTCTTTTTTTTTTCACGCTTATAAAACACAGCCTACGTAAAATACAATCATTAACTGGTATACTTTTACCACAGTAGCATCCGTTTTAGCAAAACTTTTGTTGCTATGCTTTTAAAAGTATGGCAATGAAAAATGATTGGTCCAATTTTTAAAGTGTGACAATTTCTGACTAACATTTTTCCTAATTCATTATAAAACACAAACTCAAAGATTTTGAATACCCTCGACTTAGTTCATAGAGCTTTCAAACCAACAACCCTAGTTTAGCTGGAACGGATTAATAAATCGAGTGGTTTTGGACAAAAAAGGTAAAAAATGAAAATTAGGACTTAGTTGAAAATTGTTTCGGATATTGGCCCAGAAGACCCTAATCCATTACGGACATACCTCATTCAACCCTTTTATAATGGCCCAATTCTTTCCGGATCTAGAAACGACCCTCAATTTTATCTATCAAATCTACACAAGATAAGATCGTATCTAAATCAATCTTGTCTAGATTTATTCCCTAAATAATAGAGATCACAATAGGTACATAAAGGGGAGATCAGCTCTCCCCTCATGTATGTCTTCTAAACCCTACCCCATTGCTGCACTAGTGACGATTCCCAAATCCTTATTTGGCGAATCAAAGCTGGTGCACTACCAACCTTTTCACATAAACCTCCAGCCTTCTGTCTTGGCACGTCTGGTTACATCGGGAGTCCCAAACCCTTGAAGGTACATTCTATACATCGACGCAGTCTATGAGGAGTCACCTTTGCGTAGCCGGCTCGTGATGGCAAACCAAGAACAAGAAGGTGTGGTTTACACTTATCACTCCGGTGATGAGCAACGCCGGAATCAGCAACATGAAGAGCTTGACCTTAATGCCACTGCCAACGACGGCACGGGGGTTGACGATGTTAATGGGGACTCAGGAACCATCCAAAACGGAAGGCCCCAACCCAATTCCAACAACCCCGGAAACCAAAGTAGGCCAAACCTAATCAATAAGAGGTGGTCCGGGGGCAACAGCCATAACCAGGATCAACGCTGGTCCCCATCTTGTGACCATTCGGAGAGATCGATTCAAACGAGAACCAAATCAGCCAGGAATTGAGGCACCGCATGCAATCTGTAAAGCGCGAGGTCCAAGAACTACGAAGAGAGAATGCGAAACTACGAAGCTACAGACGTCGTTCGGTATCTCAATCACGTACTTCACCTAGGCGTTGTTCCAAATCCCGAACGTGTTCCCCGCCTAGACGTCGCTCCAGATCTCGGACGCGTTCCCTGCCTAGACGTCGCTCCAGATCTCGGGGAACGACGTTGTTCTTGATCTCAGTCACAGACCCCACCTAGGTGAAGGCGTTAGCACAATAGTTCGGATTATAGAAGTTCTACGTCAGAGAAAGATAACAGTGGTCGTACTCCTATAACTATACGACGGTATAAGAGGAGGAAAGGCCGGGAAATCTCACCTCTCATTAATGGCCATACTCCGTTCTCGAATCGGATACTTCAGGTCCAATTGCCAAGAAACTTCGTCAAGCCAACTGACATGAACTATGACGGATCCACATGAGCAACTAAGAGACTTCAAACATCAGATGGTCTGCGATGACCATCAATGACCAATTGCCAAGACACTTCGTCAAGCCAACTGACATGAACTATGACGGATCCACATGAGCAACTAAGAGACTTCAAACATCAAATGGTCTGCGATGGAACCATCGATGAAGTCAAGTGTCAGGCTTTCCCTGTGATCCTCACGGGATTAGCTAGCAAATGGTTTACCTCACTTCCAACGAGGTCTATCTCGGCCTTTTCCGAAGTGAAGGAGTTGTTCTTAACCTAGTTCACCACAATCATTGATAACACCAAACATCCCATCAACCTATTGACAGTCACTCAGAGACCCAATGAGTCGACAAGAAAATATGTGAAGCGGTTTAACGAGGAATGTAAGACCATAGACGACCTTATTGACATTGTTGCCAGTTTATGTCTCACAAGCAGCCTCTCCAATGACGAATTCATGAAGCAGCTAACGACCAAATCGGTATGGTCTAGGAAGGAGATGCAAGTCGTTGCCAAAGACTTCATTCATCATGATTCATGAGGAAGTCAGTCGGGTGGTAGCAACCATAAAAAACACTCAAACCCATGCGGCTCCCTGGGTTAACACTCAACCCTATAACCCGAGGGATAACCAACGAGACGGATCCAGGGCATAAGAAACAACACCAGGAGAAGGGAAGTTGACCCCGAATTAGGAAGGACCATACCGAGTAGTCGCATACATAGGGAAGTTTCTTTACCTTCACTTAGTTTTATGATTCGCCTTATTTATTTTGTTTTGTATTGAATATTTATCTTAGTTAATAAAGGACGGGGTAGTCCTTTTCCTAGCCAAGGTATCCCACTTCGGGAGATCCGAAGGTTTTAAAGTGGCCCCAATTTGGAAAATATACTTCCTTTCATTTTATCTTGTTAACGGATAGAACACACTCGTTTATCCTCCAACTAGGCGTCCCGCACAGGAGGTTGGAAGATTCTGACAAGGTCCCATATCAGAAAATGTTTCTACGTTTATCCGGTTTATTAAGAACCCTCAGCTTATCGAGATCTGATCACTCCCATTTAATCCCCTTAATAACTCGGATATCCACCTTTGAAATACATATTGCAGAATGAAAATTCAAAACGTACGACTCTTCCTCGGAACACCAAACACACGACTCTTCCTCAGAAAGCCAAACACACGGTCCTTCCTCGGAAACCCGAACAAACGGCTCTTTCTTGGAACGCCAAACAGACGGTCCTTCCTTGGAAGGACAAACACACGGTCCTTCCTCGGAAGGGAAAACAAATGGCTCTTCCTCAGAACGCCAAACGCACGGCTCTTTCTCGGAACTCCAAACACACAACTCTTCCTTGGAAAGCCAAACATGCGGCTCTTCCATAAAACACCAATAGCACAGTTCAACCTCGGAAAGCCAAACACACTTTTATTCCTTGGAAAGCCAAGCGCGTGGCTCTTCCACGGAAACAAAAACACATGTTCATTCCACGGAACACCAAACTCACGGCTCTTCCTCGGAAAACCAAACACACGGTCCTTCCTCGAAAAAGTCAAACGCATGGTCCTTCAATTCCTTGGAAAGCCAAATAACGTCTCTTCCACGAAACACCAAACACACGGCTTTTCAATGGAACACCAAAGGCATGACGGATCCTCTAAAATATTCACGTATCCAATATGCTTACAAATAAAAGTGAAAACTATGAAGTATGGACTAAATCGGAAATATCAACAATCTTTCCATCTAATACTTCCTTAAAGGCCCTACGACGTTAAGGTCGAAATTCAGAAATAGAAGCTCTATGTGTTCTTTAAGACTAGCCTCGGTTTTCGGTATGACATTCTTCGCATCCTCGGCCAATTCCCTATGATACCTCTTAAGCATCTCGCCATTACCTTCTAGATTGTCGAACCCCTATCTCTCTCCTCTGCCACGGACTTCCGAAGCTTTTCGACCTCGGCAAATCCC
Organism: Stylosanthes scabra; assembly: GCA_036250425.1. NCBI lineage: Eukaryota > Viridiplantae > Streptophyta > Magnoliopsida > Fabales > Fabaceae > Stylosanthes > Stylosanthes scabra. The sequence continues at coordinate 14,927 of JASCZI010151648.1, read as the reverse complement.
TCTCTTTCTACATGATCTTGAAGTTGGTCATGGCGGACTCTAACTTATCTTTCGCCTTAGCCTTCTCCTTCACGGCCTCAGACTTTCTGACCTCTACTGCGGCCCCTTCAGAATGTGCAACGCCCTTAAATCTCCAATTGGCTATGCACAATGACGCTCCCACTGATCGACTATAGTTAGCTTGGGCTCAACGGACTTCATAATGGTGTAAGCCTGAAGCATGGCCCACTCATCCTACCGAAGGCTCTTCATGAGTTTACAGTCCTTAAGAATCTCCTTCGCATGCTACCCAAACAAGTTAATTTCAATAAATCTCGGGGCATTGAAAATGGTGTTTCTCCCTCTCTTCTTTCGAAATAAAACGATAAGCGTCACGTCAACCATCCACCTTCTAGAAGCAATGAGACGACACCACGATGAAATGATCTTTAGGAAAATGCCCAATATATGGCCCAAGAGGAACGGATCCATCGACGCACTAAACTAGGTCACAACTCCAGATGCTAGATCCCTCTGAGAAGCAAGGCATTGACATGACTCGCAAATGACCTTATGACTTAACGAAGGTATACATCAAACCCTCGTACTTCGGACACTGTTCCGAATATTGTGCCTAAACAAGAGTGAGCCCAAATTACACGGCTTTACCTAATGGCCAAACGAATAAAAAACAAAAATCCAATAAGCAAATCGACACAAGCACACTCGAGGCAATAAAATATCTCACGAACAAGGAACACCGCACCTTTCCGACTTCGGAACGACATTCCATATGACAAGACCAAAACACGAATCGACTCCTTAAATCAAAATACTCTTGTAACAACACAACGAAGCTACGATGAAACAACCCATAAACGGTCCTTGAAGTCGGTTTGCATCCCAAAGGGAAATCTAGAATGACCTACGAGCCCTTACGGCATAACAAAGAAAGAACTTGAGCTCGGGGCAAACAATCAACTCGAGAGGCATGGACATTATATTCTGTCCTCCCGGGATCGGGGCAATTATTTTGGATATTGGGCCTAGAAGACCCAAATTCATTGCGGACATACCTCATTCAATCCCCTTCATAATGACTCAATCCCTTTCGGATCTAGAAACGACCCACAATCTTATCTATTAAATCTATACAAAATAAGATCATATCTGAGTCGATCTTGTACAGATTTATTCCCTAAATAATAGGGATCACAACGGGTATATAAAGGGGAGGTCAGCTCTTCCATCATGTATGTCTTCTAAATCGTATCCCGTTGCTGCACTAGTAATGACTCCCAAATCCTTATTTGGCGAATCAAAGCTGGTGCATTACCAATCTTTTCTCATAAACCTCCAGTCTTCTGTTTTGGTACGTCTGGTTGCACCGGGAGTCCCAAATCCTTAAAAGTACATTCTGTACAGAAACTCTTGTAATTTGCAAAAGTAGTTTTACCATGTCGACTGATTAGGTTTTTAAACCTTAGGTTAAATAGATAGTTAGTATTAATCATGGTGACGATAAAATTGAATTCCTCCAATGACCATAGACAGTAACTAACCCCTTATTTATTACAATTCTATAATTACTTGTAGTGATTCTACAAATTGTTGAAAATAATATCCGTTAAAAATGATAGTGTTGTAGCCATTAAAAGATTTTTATTGACGGATGTTATAACCGTCACTAAAAGTGTTTAGTGACAAAGCACGAGACAATTAAGTTCAATTGCGGATGAAAAGATTAGCAATTATATTTATTGCAGATAAAGGTAAATTAAATGGTCACTAAAAAGTGTTTTTCTTGTAGTGAAAAAATAATTAATAATATAACTGGTCAAATAAATTTAAATTTGTTTTATTTTAGCAAGGAGATATTTATAATATTTTAAAAATGCATGTATGCATTCAAAAATTTATTGTATAAAATTTCAAATGATATCAATAAGTCAATAAGTTCTATGTTATTTTGGTGAAATAACATCAAAGTTTAATATCTAAAAATTGATGCTATAAAATTTCAAATGACATCAAAGTCTCCTACAGAAAAAGACATCTCATTATGCTAAGCATTACTATATTGGCTAACGATGTAAATTGTACACCAAAACTAACTAGGTAAATCAAAATATATGTTAACAAAATAACAATGCTAAATAACTAACACAATATTAGATTATTAGTCAATAATAGCCAATAAAAATTGATTCTAAAATACTAAAATTGATGATCCAAAACTTTAAAATTAATTATCCAAAATTATTAAAAAATTAATCACCAAAAAATAAAAAAAAAATTGATAAAACTGAGAGTTAGTGAGTATAATTTCCACAAAGCATGGCACTGAATGGGAAGAAGTGGAGCTGCGACCCTCGGTGCCCGATCTACATTGCCATTCCAATGGCGTGCCTCCTTCTTCTTGCTGACGATTCTTTCTTTTTTCTGCTTCTTTTCATCACTTTATTCTCTATCTCCTTTTTATAGTTGTAGCTTCCTATTTTGCCTCCATAATCATCATATAGTGTCACATTGGTATTACTACTTTCTATTCCTGCTTTAAGTAACCATATACCACTAAGGATTTTCATAGCTTATGTGTGTGATGTTGAATTTGGTATTCTAAATGTTGAACCCTCTTCTCTCTGTTTCTTCTAATCCCATAATTTGGGCATTTTAATTTATCTTTTTACGGAGAGTTGGTCGGCGGTGAAAGAGAGAAAAAAGAAGAAGAATGGCTAGAGTGGTGGTGGAGATGGTGGAGGTTGAGACACACAGGAAAGATGGAAAGAAAGCAAAAAAAAAAGGATGTTGACTAATTATTGGTCGTAACTGTGTTGTTCATCTATAGTTTTTCTATAAAAAAAAAAATATCAAGTTAATGAAAGAAATTTACATTTAACATAATGAAATAAATCTCTAATTGAGATGATTTATTTTGACATTTGGAGTCAAGGGTATTCCGTGTTGGGAAGTATATATCTTAGGTGTGGTGGAATGAAGCCAAACCCGAAGCAAGCATGCAAAAAAGTATATTGAATTGCATATTCATCCTATTTAGCACTCTATATAGAAAGTGATGGCCTCACCCTCACATGTCCACCAATTACTTTAGGGAGTAACCTTATGTGGGGACCAAAGGTCAATCTTTCCAAGATCCCATGATGGATTGTGAGAAGAATATAAAAGTTAAAACCCACACAAATGATGGACCCGCTGATAAGGACATGCATACACCAACTGGATAGATTGAAACTAGAAAGCTTAAGCAGCTATCCTACCCAACCCCCCACCCCATAAACTGCTTTCATGCTTTGTATCTTTTTGAACAGGCCCCTCTTGCAGTCGCTTACATGATCTACGGCCACTACAGGTTTATTTTTCAAAAAAAAAAAAAAACTTACTGTAACACCTTTTATAATAAAATAAAGCATTGTATCCGAAAAAAAAAAAGAAAAATGTTTGGGAAATAAATAAAAAAAATTAGTCAAAACATCCTAAATTTTTCTTATTTATGGTTCACTAATTATCGCTTAAGTAACTGTGTAATTTTATAAATTATAAATATATAATTATAGATGTTATATATATAAATTATGGATATTAAGTTAAACAATTATTTTATATGATCAAGTGATTTAAGTAACTAAATCTAACAAAGCATTTTTATTCCGCGTGCCTCTCTTTGACACCTTTTTTCTTCTTCTTCAATGTGTGTGTTTGCGTCTTGTTGGGTGTGATCATTGATCCGTGCGTTCTCGTTGTCGTCATCGTCATTGTCAATGTTTTCTTCTTCTTCCGATTGTCTTCAACGTTTTCTTTTTTTTCTGATGAAGAGTTTGAGCTTCATTTAAGAAGAAGAAGAAGAATGATGATGATTATTGTTCGTTTTGCGAAGATATTCCTATTTTTTTTGCCAATGTATTTATGTTCATTTTATTAAGATGAGGAGGTTCGGAAAGAAGAAGACGTGCATATTATTAATAAGAAGTTTGTTTTGCCTTTTTATTCCTGTTCGTTTTAGCTATATATTCCTGTTCGTTTTGTAGTTTTCTTGTGATTGTACTTTAAATTATTTGTATTTATAGTAACTTTCGATTCGTTTGAACTTTTTATTCTGATTCGTTTTAGCTATATATTCACGTTCCTTTTGCAGTTTTCTTGTGATTGTATCTCATATCAATTACTTGTTGTTGCTATTTGTTGAAAAAGAATATGACAATGGAGGAAGAAGGAGGACGAGCGTGTTGATACATGTTTTGAATTAAAATGATTTTTATTAATTTGATTGGATTTGGTTGGACAAAATAAGTATACAAATAGAATTATCGTAAATTAAATATGGAAATTTAATTTTATGTTATATGTTCTCTCTCTAACATTACTCAATAGATTTTCATACAATTTACCATACATAATCCTGCTCTTTTCATTTATGTTAATTCTAAGTTTATAGTTAACGAGATTATTAATAATCATTATTATTGACTTAATAATCAAACGATTATGCATCCATGTTACTCATCAATCTTATGTCTCAACGGAGAGAAGAATACTTCGAAAGAACCTTTTAGCTAATGTTTTTGTATGCAGAACTTGTTTACAACAATTTATGGTAATAACATGTTCAACCGTTGATAGAGCTATTATATTTTGCTTGTTACTTTATCGGATTTATAGGAAAATTTCAAAAGTTTTCAGATTTTCACATGGGAATTTTCGTCGGATTAGAATCCGACGAAAAATATGGCGACTGAAATGAACTGCCGTCAAATTTCTGGATTCCAACTATAATTTTCATTTGATTAATCCAAAGAAAACGATTGCTCAGACTTCGAAACAATGATGATAGTTACCGTCGAATTTTCAATCCAACGCAAAGTATTTTGTCGGAAAAATCCGACAGAAACCTTAAAAATTTTAAAAAATTAACAAATTTAAAAATGTTAAGTTTATTTGCTTCCATCACAATTTAACCAGATAATCAGCTTAAAAATTAATCCCAAATAACATTCAAAGACAAATAAATGAAATTAAAAGAGGTTTTATTATAGTTTACAATAAATAAGGATTGTTCCACAACCAACAGAATCAAACGTAATGAAATCCGTATAACAAAAATGTGAAGAGACAAATCTGTTCCTAATTGAATGAAAATGCGCGGACTAGGCTCGTGGACGGAGACGGAGTATGTATTATTTAGTGGTAATTTAAAAAAAAAAAATTTGAAAAAAGTGAAAGGAGTTTGTAGATTTACTCAAAGGTTCACGTGGCGGAAACAGCGTGGATTGAACGAATCTGTTACGCATAGAAAAATAAACTGAAAGAAACTTTGTTTTTTCTTTTCTGTATCTGAGTTGAGTTATTATTGAGACTTATGACTTCTTGTGTGTAGTGTAGACTTTAGAAATGAGTATATACCAGTCCAGCTACATCTACATCTATTTCAGCGCCTACTTACCTACCAAGCCAACAATAACCTTCCAATCACAACCAAAATTAACATTTTCAAAACTCTTAACTAGCTAGTTTTCCCCATAATATCTCCTGTTTCTTTATTTCTTTCTCTCTTTCTCTTCTTCTCTTTTTTCTCTGCCGCATCACACTTTCTTTTCTCTTCCTTTCTCAGCACTTGAAAACAAAGAAAAAGAAGCATAAAAAGTTGCCCCCATCAAAAGATAGAAAAAAAGGCAACAACAACGACAAAATGAAAAAACCAGCAGCCATAACCAAATAAGAGAAAGGCATATATGAAAGCATGCTTTGTCGGCCATTAAAGCTTCAACCTCAAAAACCATCTCTTCCTCATCATCCCTTTCACCACCCACTCTTCCAAGAAAAAGGAACCACATAATATTCATTCAGTTTCTGATGAGATGAAGATTTATTATTATTCTGTTACAGATCAAAGATCTGCCACTTTTTAATGCTCAAAAGGTGAGGTGGGTCTTGGCTTTAGAGACTGATAAACTCATCAATGGTTGTTCTTCACACCTTGCATCACAAGTTTATTAGTGCTTGCTGTTTTTGCTGTTATCCCTTCTTTGATAGTGATGCTGCTACACTTTTTGAAAGGTATGTGTTTCTTTTATTATTAATATGTTTTCAGTTTCTTACTATTACAAAAATCTGATTGTTTATTTGGTGTGAGCAGGTCATAGAAATTAATTAAGATGTCTGGGAAGAATAAGAACAAGGAGGAAGGGAAAGCTTTGTCAAAAGGGTATTCTGTGATTCTACTCTTGCTGTTATTTTTGTCTCTTCTTCTTTGTACCACAGAAGGGTTGAACACAGAGGGGCGAATCCTTTTACAACTCAAGAATGGTCTCCATGACAAGTATAATAATCTGCAAAACTGGAACCCTTCTGATCAAACTCCATGTGATTGGGTAGGTGTAAATTGCTCTAATTATGAATATAATAATAGTCCAGTTGTCATGTCCCTTGATTTGAGTTCAATGGATCTTTCTGGAATCTTAAATGGTAGTAGCATTGGGGGTTTGACCCATCTAACTTATCTCAATCTTTCTCACAATAAGTTGAGTGGGAATATACCAAAGGAGATTGGAGATTGCTTGAATTTGGAGCATCTTTACTTGAACAATAACCAATTTGAGGGGCCAATTCCTGATGAAATTGGAAAGTTGTCTAGTTTGAGAAGATTGAATATATGCAACAACAAACTCAATGGTGTTTTTCCAGATGAGATGGGGAACTTGTCTTCACTGGTTGAATTGGTGGCTTATAGCAACTTTCTTGTGGGTCCCTTGCCTAGTACCATTGGGAATCTCAAGAATCTTGTGACTTTCAGAGCTGGGGCAAATAACATTACTGGTTCATTGCCAAAGGAAATTAGTGGCTGTGAGAGTTTGATGTATCTAGGTCTTGCCCAAAATGATATCTCAGGTGTTCTTCCAAGTGAAATTGGGATTCTACAAAACCTAACAGAATTGATTCTCTGGGATAACCAGTTATCAGGGCCTATTCCCAAAGAGATTGGGAATCTAACCAATCTTGAGATTCTTGCTTTGTATTGGAATGATCTTGTAGGACCTATACCTCCAGAGATTGGGAGCCTTAACTCATTGAAGTTTTTGTATCTATACAAGAACAATCTGAATGGAACAATTCCAAGGGAAATTGGGAACCTTTCTTCTGCTCTAGAGATTGATCTCTCAGAGAACTCTTTAGTAGGTTACATCCCTTCCGAGCTGAGCAGAATTCGCGACCTGCATTTGCTCTTTCTTTTTGAGAACCATCTAATCGGTGTCATACCGGACGAGCTCAGCAGCTTGAGGAATCTGTCGAGGCTAGACCTCTCGATGAATCGCCTTACCGGCTCGATCCCTTCAGGATTTCAGTATCTTACTAACATGTCTCAGTTGCAGCTCTTTGACAACAATTTGAGTGGTGTTATTCCTCAAGAACTTGGACTCACTAGTCCTCTTTGGGTGGTTGATTTCTCTGATAACAATTTGACAGGAACAATACCTCCTCATCTATGCTGGAACTCTCACCTGATGCTGCTGAACCTTCAATCAAACCGGCTCTATGGAAACATACCGCGAGGTATACTCAAGTGCGAATCGCTAACTCAGCTCCTTGTCGTTGGAAACATGCTTACAGGTGGCTTCCCTTTAGAGCTCTGCAAGCTTTCGAACTTCATCGCGATCGAGTTGAATGAGAACAAGTTCAGTGGTCCAGTTCCTCCTTCCATAGCCAACTGCAGCAAGTTACAAAGGCTTCACATAGCAAACAATTTCTTCACAATGGAGTTACCTAAGGAGATTGGAAACCTTTCTCAGCTGGTGACTTTCAATGTTTCATCAAACCATTTCACCGGAAGAATTCCATCCGAAATCTTTAAGTGTCAGATGCTGCAAAGGCTTGATCTCAGTAACAACAGGTTCATCGGTTCCTTGCCTAATGAGATAGGATCACTCCAACATTTGGAGATTCTCAAACTCTCTGGCAATGAACTCTCCGGAGAAATCCCTGCTGAATTAGGCAATCTATCTCATTTGAACTGGCTGCAGATGGATGGAAATTTGTTTTCCGGCGAAATACCGGCTCAGCTCGGCCACCTCTCGACCTTGCAGATCGGAATGGATCTAAGTCACAACAATCTTTCAGGGAGAATTCCATCTCAGCTTGGTAATCTCAACATGCTTGAGTATCTCTATCTCAATAACAATCATCTGGACGGCGAAATTCCGGGCTCGTTCGACCAGCTTTCGAGCTTGCTCGGATGTAATTTCTCTTACAACAACCTCTCCGGACCGATCCCTTCCGATAAGATCTTCCAAAACATGGCTTTAAGCAGCTTTGTTGGCGGTAACAACGACCTCTGCGGCGCGCCTCTAAACGATTGCAACTCCGATCTGTCTTCTCGCGGTTTTCCTCCGGCTAAAACCGAGGATTCGCGCCGCGCTAAGATAGTCATGATCGTTGCAGCCACCGTGGGAGGCGTTTCTCTCATCCTAATCTTGGTGATCTTGTATGTTATGAGACGGCCAGGGAGTTACAGTGGTTCCTTGGGAGACACGGAATCTCCCTGCCTCGATTCGGACATCTATTTCCCTCCGAAGGACGGATTCACATTCCAGGATCTTGTTGAAGCCACAAAGAGGTTTCACGAGAGCTACGTGATCGGCCGGGGAGCATGCGGGACGGTTTACAAGGCGGTTATGAAATCCGGGAAGACCATTGCTGTTAAGAAGCTTGCATCAAACAGAGAAGGGAACAACATTGAGAACAGTTTTAGAGCTGAGATATTGACATTGGGGAAGATTAGGCATAGAAACATTGTGAAGCTTTATGGATTCTGTTACCACCAAGGCTCAAATCTCTTGCTTTATGAGTACATGGAAAGAGGAAGCTTAGGAGAAGTGTTGCATGGTTCTGCTACGAATTTGGAGTGGCCAATTAGGTTCATGATTGCTCTTGGTGCTGCTGAGGGTCTTGCTTACTTGCACCATGATTGCAAACCGAAGATTATTCACCGGGATATAAAGTCTAATAACATTCTTCTTGATGAGAATTTTGAGGCTCATGTTGGTGATTTTGGGTTGGCTAAAGTCATTGACATGCCACAATCAAAATCCATGTCTGCAGTTGCTGGATCTTATGGCTATATTGCTCCTGGTAAGCATAACTTCATTTTGCTTTGTTTCTTGTTTTTGTTATATTTTGTCGAGTAAACATTCGAACCGGTATTCAGTGAATTTCAGATCAAACACTTTAATTCCCAATAAAACTTTAGAATTAACTCCGTCAAACAGATTAGTCTCTCCTGCGTCACTATCAATCAAATTTTAATATGTCTTTCGAAGGACCAATCTATTTGACGAGTGTGATTCTCGAGAACTTCTAGAGAATAAAAGTTCGTCAGGGATTAAAGTGTTTGATATGAAATTCGATGAGGACCAATTTTAGTATTTATTCTATTTTGTCTTTCAAAGTTTGCTATACTTCTCTGATTGGAGTTACCTCTTAAATGTTACTTAGTTTACAATACTATATACTTGCATATGAATTCTTTTCTCTTCAAACTCTTTACAAGTTTATGTAAATTTTAATAAAACCGGTAGACGCTTGATTTTAGTACTGAATCTGCAACCCAAGATTTATATGTTTGCCTTTTAATTATGTAAAGAGTTTTAAGGTTGAGTTTATGTCTCAAGGTTTCAAAAACGGACAAATATGACTTTTAATTTTATTAATGATAAAAAAATTCTCCAATTATCTAAAAGTTATATTCTCAAATAATTGGGAGGCATTTTATTGTTAATAAAATTGAGGATTTTTTTTTTTTATATATTTTTAGAGATTTTAGGAGTAATATATGATATATAATCCAGTCATGACTTGAAATTTTCATTGTATTATCGTCCCAGAATCCCTTTCTTTAAGGAGACACCAGATTAATGGGTTTAATAATGTTTATAATATAAAAACAATCTTATCCCAAATCGAGTTTGGTCATATCTTTGGTAGTAAGATTCTACAAAAGTTTGATTCCTAATAATTATAATAATAAAGAAATGAATCTTACCTAATTACTTTGGCATAGCAATTGCGTCTCTTAGTCTTACACGTCTGCTTACTTTATGATGGTATTTATTTTTTAACTAAATTACTAATAGTGTCCCTGAAACTTTTAAATATGACAAAAATAACTTTTAATTTTATTAACCATAAAAATATTATTTAATTATTTAAGAGTAGGATACAAATGTCTAATTTGTGATATTTTTTGTCATATTTATTAGGTGACAATAGTGTATTTTTGTGTTTTTAAATAATTGAAGAAAATTTTTATCGTTAATAAAATTACAGATTATTTTTTATTGATTTTTAAAAACTTTAAGAATAATATTAATAGTTTATCCTTATTGTTTTTTCTAATATTATTATTCATTTGCTTACAAGAGAGAACTTTGATTAATTTTCACTTTTCCAGCTAATGTTTTGTTAAATTTATGCTAAAATTGCCTAATTTTGTCTTGATATCTAATTTTAGGAAAAACTGTCGATATGAAATCTATCTGTATGTGTGTTAGACGATTAATTTTCGACACTATACGCAACACCTAATCATTTTTATCCTTGAATGCAGAATATGCATACACCATGAAGGTAACAGAAAAGTGTGACATTTATAGCTATGGCGTTGTGCTCTTGGAACTTCTAACAGGTAGAGCTCCAGTTCAACCATTGGAACAAGGTGGTGATCTTGTGACATGGGTTAAAACCCATATAAGGAGCCACAACAACACATTGACGCCGGCGATCCTCGATGATCGCGTGGATCTTGAGGAACAAGTAACTGTCAATCACATGCTCACTGTCCTCAAGATTGCTCTGCTTTGCACAAGCATGTCACCTTCTGAGAGGCCTTCAATGCGCGAAGTCGTGTTGATGCTTATCGAGTCGAATGAGCGCGAAGGTAACTTAACCCTCACTCGACCGTACCATGATCTTCCTTCCAAGGACTCCACACATTAGTCTCTAAAATTCAACTGAGATTTTTATTAACAAAGATGAGATATAT
>JASCZI010151647.1:6267-24823 GCA_036250425.1 Stylosanthes scabra | reverse complement strand
CATGGGGAAGAAAGGTAGGCACGCAATTAAAATCCTCCAGTAATTTCTGAGCAATTTCTTCCTGCTCATTAGCATCTATTTCAACTTTGAGGGATCCCACATAGATCACTTCAGTCTCAGAAGAAAAACCATCCTTTAGTTGTAATAAGATTGAATCCTCGTCCAAACTGAAGCACCATTTACCAGTATCTATATCTCTTTTAGCCTGCAATGGCAACATGTTTGCCACTATGATTTTCTTCTCCCGACACCCAGATGAACTAACATCTGAATCCGCATCATTTCTACCACAAGCATCCAGATCAGAAATAATTCCTGGAACAGTCATAACCCTTGGGAGAGCTCTTGGGGTATTTGGAATACCAAGTAAATCTCCAGCTAAGTCTAGAAGATTAACATACGATCTTGACACCATGACTGATTGAGGAGAAACTTGTCTTCAATGACGTTTCTATCAAACCCATTAAATAAATTAATAAATAATTAGAATTAAAAAAAAATACTGCAATCAGCATCCAGAAAACAATATATCATCAACCTCCAAGTTCCAACTAGGGAAATAACCAAAAAATCCATCAGGTCAATGAAGCACCTCATCAGTATTGAGCCATCAGCTCTAGGAAACAATTTTAGCATTCTTAACTAAGAATCCGGTACATATATTTGTTTTTATCGGAGAATTACGGTTCTGTTCATGACGTATATTTCATTCAAAATTACCACCACAAATCACAAATTACAAATCATCAGACGGGAATAAGCAATGCATTGACTTTGAAAAACAACATCGTATCGTCACATAAGCTCTCGCTTTAACTGCTAATAATAATAAACACAGATTCTATTGCTCACAGATTGGAGACACTGCTATAAAAAGCACTCATCTTTGTAGCATTGACCCACAATGGAAGTGTTTAACCCAGTGTCAATTTCAATCATCAACAGGTAAAATCAAAGAACTGTTAAATAGTAAAGACATTAGTGAGCTTCAAAAGCCTGCTACAAAAAAATACAAGCTAACAAAAAGGACCAAAAAATGAAAACAACAGGAATAACCCCATGAATCTGAACTATCTAAATAAAATTACTGTAACCAACTACTAATACATCTGTCCAATAAATTTTAGCCAAAGTTGAAATGAGACGTTTGGGTTCAAGGGTTACATTAAAGGAGGCTAGAAGTCAAAACAAAAGGCATATAGCTTAAAATAGAAACAAGGAGACAAACATAGAAGCTAAAACAAGAAAAGAAAAAATAAACACCATCAAACTTGTTGAAAAAGTGATTAGGAGCCGCATCATCATCCATAAACCCCAAAATAAATCAAATCAAACCCCAAAACAAAAAAGTTGAAAAAGAAAACAAGGTTATCTATCATCTTAGAAGAAAACATACTCCATCAAGCAAACAAATACCAAATAAATAAATGAATAAATAACAGTAATTATTAACAACTAAATAAGAGAATAAACAGAGAAATTAGGTTTTCAAAAACTGAAAGTGGTGGTGGTGAAGAGTGGCACCTGTAGCAGATTTTGAAGATATGAATCACCACATTTACCAGAGTTGAAAGCTGGTCAATCGTCAACTCCTTCGTACAAACACCACAGCTACTACTACCTGAAACAAGAACAAGAAGTTGTTTGGTTACTAAGAAAACGAAGGAAAATAGAGAGAGAGAGAGAGAGAGAGAGAGAGAAGGAAAATGGAAAAATGAAAGGCAAAAGCACAGATCAGGCACCTTTGAGAATAAAAAAAAAAGGTTTGAAGGAAGAAAACAAAGTTTAGCGGTGAGTGAGAGTGAGAGATAATTTGGAAAAACGCTGTGAAGAAACTGCTCTGCTTTTCAGAAGTTGTTATCAAGAAAGAGAGAGAGAGAGAGAGTTGAAATGTTTTGGGAGAATGAAATGAGGGAGAAGAAGAAGAGAGCAGAACGCTAACAACTAGAATTTCACTTTTCTTTTTTCATTTTTTTTTAATTTTATAACTCCACTTACTGTAGCTCAAATTGGATAGACTTTACCCACTTTCCTTTTTTGTTTTTATTTTTTTATTTATAACAAACAATTTTTTTTCTTGCCCGTTTCCACCCACCCGATAACTCAGAGACTAATTCATGGTCATTGAATTGCTGCCGCATGCACAATAACTTCAACACTTATTTAAACGAATTAATAAATTAATTGTTAGACCAATTCAAATTAATTACAAACAATATTATTTATATCCTAACATAAAAAAAAACATAATATATAAAATTGCGTCAAAACTTAATGAAAGAAGATTAATTATCTCAAATAATAAAAAATATATTATCGAAAATAATAGAAAAGAAATATAAAAACTGATGATACTAGTTTATTGATTCTTAATAGAATTATTAACTAATTATTAGTTAAAAAATATTTGTCACCAATATTTTTTCTCATTAAAATTAATTATTATTATGTATTTATGTATAAATAGTTAAATATATTTGATTTTTATTTTAATATGTATTTTATAATTAATAGTTAAATTTAGTGGTTAATTTATATATCTAACGTACTCATTTAATTTTTTTTATTATATTTTCTCATTTTTTTTAGAAATTTCTCATTTTTTTTTAGTGTTTAATTTTGATGTACTAATATTATAAAATATTTTACATTTATTATTTTAGATGACGAATTACAGAACCATGGCAAAATGAGTTATTTTTATTGATATGATATCACGAGATTAAACATACGTGTAAAATAACTAACAATGTATCAAAATTTAAATTCTTCTTTTAATTCTTAAAAGTTAAAAACCAAATATCCACCACTAATAAGTAATAAGCCCAGTTTCTTTGTTGCTGGAGTTTTAAAAGAGGAAGATAATATGTTTTCCATTTTTAAATTATTTTCAAAATTTCGAATAAACTAATTTCTCTTTCTAAATAATATAATGATTAATAATAACAACAACAATACAATCATGGGGTTACTACCTAGAAATGGAATTTTAATATCCATCCATGTCTATTATTTATGATTCGAACAAATTTTCTAATCAGAAATAGAATTCATTCAAAATGAATAACAAGTTGACCACGGATTCTCTTTGAATCATCTTTTCTATTGTGGAATAGTAGAAAAAAAAAAAAAAAAAGCTTTTTGTATGTTAACAAACAATGTTATGTATATATTAAAAATTAACTAAAAAAATTAAATTTTTATATATTTTTTTGGGTGACGAAATTTTTATATATTTGTATATAAACTGTAAATATCTATATTGTTTAACTTATTTTTAATATTTTATATTCTAATATGTATTATATATGGTGGTTAATTTTTTAAATCAACATAAATAAGTTTGCAATTTTAAAAGCTTTTTTTGTTTGTACGTTCGAAAATAACTATAAGCTATTGTTGTGGTTCAAATATAAGTGGGCACTAAAATAATCTTATATTAAAGAAAACAAAGAAAAATTAAGAATTTATAAGATGAGAGACTCAATTACTTAACACCTTAAAGTTTTGAGTTAGATGTGATGTCTTCTCATCTTGTGTGTCATCACTAGGTTTCTCTCCAAAGTCTTCTCGACAGTTTTGCTTCCCGCGGTAGCCCAACAAGTGATATCAAAGTCGATGGTTGATCGGTCTAGTTTTAAATGAGTATTTATGAGAAGCATCAAAAGACTTCTCGGCAAAAGTGGTCCGAGCGGCGTGTCTCCTGATGTGGTGCGGTGATGTGATTGACGAATACTCAAATGTTGTAAAGGAGTTAGGGGGAGTTGTGCTCGATGTGGAGACTCACACTTGAGGGGAGATGGTTGTGGTTCAAATGTGAGGAGTTAGTCCCACATTTTTTAGAGTAAAAAGAAGTGAGGAGTTTATAAGATGAGATACAAGGGATAAATCCCACTTCTTTGAGAGCAAAGAGAAGTGGGGAGTTTATAAAATGAGAGACTCATTTACTTGACACCTTAACCTTAAGGTTTTGAGTTAGACGTAGTGTCTTCTCATTATATATTTCCTCACTTAATTCCTCCTCAATATCTCCCCAACAGTTTTGTTCCCACGGTGCCCCAACGACTAAAAGTATTATTTAAATGAATTATTAAGATTTTTAACATAGTCACTTTAATCTTTCAAATTTTTAAATACATAAAACAATTTTTAATATTTATCTCTGTTAAACAAATAATCACCCTTCAATTTGCTCTATAAATTTGGACAAATCAATTCCCGTACTGAATTTAAAACGATGTCATTTTGTGTAACATTTGCCATTTAACATAAGTGACTAATGAAGCAAATTAGAAAAAGGACTATTTTATTTAACAAAGTAAATGATGAAAATTGAAAAATTAAAGTGTTTGATTTTAAATTTTTCAAAAACTAAATTTTGTAATTAGTCTCACTACAAATTTTTTCCCCATAAGAAAAAAATTTCATTTATGTATGAAATAGCCTCTAAAGTACTTGAAAAAACATTTCATTTAAGCACAATTAAATCTCATTTATTACATAGATAAAAAAACACTTGAATTTTTTTCATTATATCTCCAACCTGACAAGTCAAAGATTAATCCATCATAAATCTGGACTCTATTTAAAAATTTATGGCTAACCAATAAATTATGCATGCTCAAGACAAGATTCCAATAAATAAAAACACTTCAAATTGAACCTCCTCTTGATTACACACCAATAAAGTCTAAATCCATGGATATTTTATGTCCAATTCTGTGTTATATTTAATTTTGGTATTGAATTTATTGAACATTTCTTTTGAAATAAATATTAAATATTTAAAAATTATTTATTTTTATAATTTTTAATAAAATATTAACTTTTATAACATTTTTCAGTAAATTAAGTAAAATATTTTTAGACACCATAATATTTACCATTTTCTATTCTCTTACAAGCAACCATGAAATCCGTGGTAACTAATATTAATTAAACCCTATTCTGTGTTAAAAAAAAAAAAAAAAAACCCAAGAATATATAAAAAGAAAATTTTACTTTTTTTATATTTGTGTCCTTGCAAACTCTTCAACCTTAGGTTTGGCAGATATATAAATAAAGAATTTAATTACGTCTGTTATTGGCCATAAAAAAAATAAAAATAAAAAACCCAAAACAAAACATTTATCTTGCCAGTTGCCTAACATGGTAAGTGAAGCATTTGAAAATGAAAGACCATGCAAATATACATATACAATATTATAATTATAATCTCTCTTTCATTTCCTTTTATTTAATGTGAAAATGTTACGTCAAGTTAAATGATCGTTTTTCTGCATTCTTATCTATAAGTGTGGTTGAATACTTGAATGATCTTATTTTAATTCTAACCGAGATGCATTGTTTTTCATTTTAATTATTTAAAATAAAAATCTACATCTCTAAGTTGATACCACGTATATTATGATAATACAATACCATTATCCACTACTATTCGTGTATTTAAATTAATCTCTTTTTACCTTATCAGCATGCTTGAACTATATTAATTAACTAATTTACATTTCTCCTACATAATACATAAACAATCCCCAAATTATTGTCAACTTGGTAGCAGCCTGGCAGATTTTGTTTAACGGTCTAATTTGGTAAATGTATATAATAATAACAATAATAATAGCTACTATTAATATTTTTTATTTATTAAATATATATAATATTAAAAGTATAAGATTATTTAAATAAATAAATTAATTATATTACAAATATTGTATTTGAATTTTAGAAATAACAAAAAATATTTTTTTATAGATATACATAAAAGGTTATTTAAAAAAAGAATTTGTACGTTAAATTCTTCTCTAATTCCCATTTTATATATATATATATATATACTATTATTATATTTTGTTTTACAAACAAGAATAATAATCATGCTACATATACATATTTTTTCTTCAATCAAGTCAAACTAAGTGAATTTTATCCACTCTCATCCCATACGCACGAATAGAGTATTACTATTAAAATGAATAGAAAATTTAAAAACAAATAAGCATATTTTAAAACATATTCATGTCAACTATAAAAATATGTTCGTTGTATATATAAATTTCTATTTGTATAATGCGCGTATGAACAACTTGATTGGATTTGATTAAAAAAAATAGGTAGAGGTCTAAAATTATTGCAAGAATAATTCTGAGTTTTCAGATTTTGTTTCACACTTCATGAATGACCTTTCGGATTTCCTAATACTAAAGTAGTCAAATGCTCCCATTGTTTCGGCTAAACAACTACGCTTCTGGGATACAAGTTACAACAAAATATTATCTAATTTAATATATTTTAGACTACACCTATTCTATTAAATTAAATTTAATAAAACTATTTATTTTTATATTAAGCAAAAAATTATTTTAATATTAAATAACACAAAAATAAATTTTTATTTAATATTAAAATAATATTTTATTTGATATAAAAATAAATAATTTAATTAAATTTAATTGAATAAAATAAATATACGCTCTTAATATTACTAATATTACTGTATATAATTAGATTAGATATTAAGGGACAAATTTCTCAAAGATAGTTGGATATATAATTGACAAATGTTTTCTGGAGAAGTCTACAATAAATTAGGTTCATGATAGATCGGATGGAATATTTTTAAATGAGTGGTTAAATTTTTTTTTATATTTTATTTTTATTATTCATTATAAATTCTTAACCACTCATTTGAGAATATTTTACTTAATTCACTATGAACCAGATCTATCTTAGACAAAACCATTCTTTCTTTTTAAAAGATAAACCCGGAATGGATTGATATTGTACAAGAATATATAAGTTCCAAGTTTTTCCTGATTTAAGATCATTCAGACAAAATCTAACTATCTAGCTCCTACTTTTTTTATTAAAAAAAAAAAATAATGAGGGAATCATTCTTTATAAATCAACATTCTATCACACCAACTAATTAAGTAATTAACTTATTAACCATTTAAGTGGGAAAAAGTATGCAATTTAGATATCTTTATAGATATATGAATTCTTATACTATGAAACCAATATTAGGAGTTCTTAGCGAGCCAATAATTAAGTTATCATCTAAAATTAAAAGAATTTATCATTCAAAGTTAAAAAATGTTATCATCCGAAATTATATGAGTTATCATCCATAACTCACTATCAAATCTATGAGATGATACCTGTATAATTGGGTTCATTAGTCCAATTAGGATAATATTAATACTTAGTATAAATAGATAAAGTGAATACATGTAATAAACAATGGATATATGAATTATTAATAAACTTTCTCTTTTGCTTCTTTTGGAGATTCTCTCTTCCCTCTTTTCTTCATAATTTCTCTTTAATTCTTCAATTATAACCTATAGAAAATCTTACTCCTAACATTTGGTGCTTTCATTGACCATCATACTCTCTTTCATGGTGATTTGAGTGATCTTACCTCCATTAATAGAGCAAATTGAAAATATAGATGGGTATTTTTCCAAATTCTTGCCTTATTCTCAAAGATTTGACCGTTCAACATCATCGAAAAATTTTCTCAATGGACTAGCAACTTATATCCATAGAGAAATTGTCTTTTGATAATCCAAAAACACTTTGTGAGGCATTGGCAAAATTCTATGAAAAACAATGGATAAATCCATTATCAGACACTCCAAAGCCAACTTTGCATTCTAAATCAGATCAGCAAACTGAAATTGACGAAGGCGATGCAGAAAGTATTTAAAATGCAACAGAAATAGTAGATCCAGATCAAGCAGAAGTTTACCATTTAGATCTAAATCCAAGCAACAGTCATCAACAACATTCATCAACAAAATTCGAAAATATCATGGCAAATTCAATTCCAAATCCAAAAAATTTCAAAAATACACCAATTACAGAGCTGAATTAGAAGTTCAAATTCCAACCGTCCATACATTCAGCCTCCAATTTTGCCAATTCAAATACAGAGGTTTTTACCAGATGCAGAAACTGGAGACAATAAAAAAGCTACAATTTTATTAATTGTTGTTAAAAAAAATTTTTCAACCTTGAGGACAAGGTTGTTTTTAAAGGTAGGATAATAATACGTGTATAATTGGGTTCATTAGTCCAATTAGGATAATATGTCCAATTAGGATAATATTGATACTTAATATAAATAGGTATAGTGAATACGTGTAATAGACAACGAATATGTGAATTATCAATGAACTTTTTCTTTTGATTCCTTTTGGAGATTCTCTCTTTTCCTTAATTTCTCTCTTCTTTTCTAATTTCCTAAATTCTCTTCTCAATATTCTTACTCCTATCATGAGCTCCTTAATATATTGATTCCTAATACTTTTCCATTCTTATATAGTTTTATATAAGTTTTTACGCTTTAAATATCCAGATCTAAGTTCAAATAAAAGACTCAGTGTGTAAAAATCAAATACTTTTCCAAAAATAATTACCTGAATAATAATATTTATCGAAAAAATTATAAAAGTTTGGACATTCTTGATAGAAATATAACATATGCCCCACTTTAATGGGTGTTGATGATAAGTTTTAATTTTTTTAAAAATAAATTATCTAGAAGTGTTAATTTATACCAATATCGTCACGCATGTAATATATGTGATGTGATATGTCCATGAAATTACCAATTTTTTTTGGAAAATTTTAAAATTATTTTTTAGTATTTCCTTCACAATTTTTTTAAAATTAAATAACAATTTTATGGTTATATATATATATACACACACACGAACACACTCTCTTAATTAAGACCATTATGAAAATCTCTCAAAATACAATTAAATTTCCAACTAACAATCTTCCCATGATATTTTTGAAACATGAATATCGTAATTGAGTTCTCTATCACATATTCACACAATGAATAAATTAATATGAATGATTTATGCAAGAGTTTTATTAACAAAAGTGTTGCTAATAACGATTAAAAAATACAAAATAAAAAAGTATTTTATATAAATTATTTTATTAATATTATATATAATTTTTTTATATAAAATATGTTTACGTTTGTAATTTTAATAATGAATCCATACCACCTCTCACGAATCTTTGAAAACTTTTAACATGCAAAAGGGCAATATAATGTGGAGTACGAGTGAATGAGCTGGGTGCAAGTAAATGGCAGCTAAGTAAAGAGGTAATAAGACAAACTACTCGTTTGGATCTGCAAATTTAACACAATTATTTAAAAGTAAGTGTTTGCTACGCAATTAATAAAAATTTAGTCAAATATCAATTAATAATTTAAATTGAATATTTTATTTTTTTTAAATTTTATTTTTAAAAAATATAAAATTAATTAATTATTATCTATTTCTTATTGGTTACCTATATATTTTATCTTTAAGAGAATATATATAATAAAATAACATTGTGAAACAATTGTCGTCAGATTTTAACCACACGTTCAATAGAAAGAGTTACTCGCCTTCTGTAATTTAAAGTGAGAAAATTTTGGATTTGTTAAAAATATAATTTTTTATGCAAATCAATTTTATACAAGCATCTAATTATATAATATCGCATATGTAAAAAACTAAAAATAATCACCTTTTACATTAATTATGTTAATTGTCATCTAAAAAAATTGATGTAATTTAACAAGTATATAAAATTTTTTACTTTTCTTAATATAATAAATTTAGCAGATAGTGGCAGTTTATTAACAACAATTTCGTCAAAATCTCTACGAAATGAAAATGTTGGATGAATATGGCAGCAATTAAAGTAGAACTCGCTGCAAAATTAATGAGTTTAGCGACGGTTGATGAAGGAACTGCCACAGCGGTAGTTGAGGCTAGAACTGTCGAAAATATATTTTTATTTGTTTAACATATTTTTAACTTATATTCCAATTTTTGCATTATATATTTTTAACATTTTTTAAAATTTTATGGTAAAAATTGATAAAAATTACACTTTTTGAATCTTTTATGCAATTTTGCAAGATAAAATTTGTTGTAAAATTATGCTTTTTAAAATATATTAAACATATTTAAGTTAATATATAAAATTACAATAAAAGAAATTTAAATGGTAAAAATAATATTTCATATCATTAAAATATAATTGATTAAAAAGTGCTCACTTCAATTTTTATGATTAATAAATATCTTTTTATAAATAATAGATAAAATATAAATCACAATTTAATAATATATCTTAATAAAATTATTTAATAGTTTAATTTAAATCATTTAAAATATTGTACGACTTGTATATTACAGAAACTTATATATGTAATTAATATCATTATATGTATTGAATGTTGGGTTGGTTTGGTGGAAGACATTTTAAAAGAGCTTGGATTACCCTTGTGTCCCTGACGATTATTCAATTAGATTCATGTATTTATATGTTTTTTGAAATAGTGAGTTTAAAAATTAGTTACTTAAACTGAAATGGCAAAATATAATTGATTTTTTGTGTAAAACTCTTTTACACCGTAATATATATTAGACTCTAAATAAAACATGTATATAAATATAAATAATGTTTGATTGGAAGAATTAGTTTATTAATTAATTTTTTATTATTAAAAAAATTTATTGATTCAAGTGTATAGGAAAAAGATTTTTTAAAGTAAAAAAAAATTATAAAATGATAAAATAATATTTTAATTATCTTTTGAATTTACAATTTTTTATTGAGTAAACACCTATCTCGGTCCCCAAAATTTTTTACTTTAGATAAGATACCTACTAATAATGTTAACTTATCAAATTGGTCTCTATCCATTATAATAAATGTACAACTTAGTCTATCTAATCTGTTACCAGTAGGTTACCCTGATGATATGTCAGTTTTAATGTCAAGTGTGTATCTCTATTACCAAGCTGGAATGATTGGATATTGAGAGGGACACATAGGCCCCTCCCAAAACTTTCAAAACGATGTCGTGTCATTCACTTCTTCTTTCCCTTTTAATATTTTGAAGGTTCTTTAGGGTTTTCCATTTCTAAATTCTAAGAATTCGATTGATGAAATTGTCATGGAAGAGCAAGTGTGTGCTTCGTCTGGTGACCAGTGCTGGAGCAGCATGGGTGGTTCTGGCATGAGCAGTGTTGGTGGAGC
This sequence comes from Stylosanthes scabra, assembly GCA_036250425.1. NCBI lineage: Eukaryota > Viridiplantae > Streptophyta > Magnoliopsida > Fabales > Fabaceae > Stylosanthes > Stylosanthes scabra. The sequence continues at coordinate 13,756 of JASCZI010151647.1, read as the reverse complement.
ATGGAACAAGAGAAAGAAGAAGTTCACTGCCTCAATCTGCAATTGTGGAACTTATGCGATATTATTCCAATCATCCACCAATAGCAACCCAAAACATACTCCTCTTATGAGCATACTTCTTTTTCTTATGTGCAACAACATCTTTCCCTTTTTTCTTTCTCAGCTTCTCATTTGCAAAAATTCATTCACTGCTTTCACTTTCAAAACCAGGAGGTAGGAGCTTATATGATTCATCCTCTGTACTCTCGTATCCTCATCATCTGAAGAGTCTGATGAAATGAACACATTCACCTCAGCAAGTAAAGGAATATTAACCAGATGCTCAATGTAGACATAAAATTCCTTCAACTTATTATTGAGGATGAATTCACACACGTTGTTAATGTCTATGTCACCCACAAGTACATGCAACACATCCTCGAAATGTATTTGTGTGGGATCATGCTAGAATAGCCACTTATGTTCAATATATTCCAAATCCCTTATCAGAGTCAGCAAATCCTCATTGCTTACAGAATCCACGTTCATTGCATCAAACTTCGTTACTTTCCCTCCAACATAATCAAGTTCCCCATCTGCACCTCTCTCAAGTCTTCCACTGTGATGGATCACAGGTACAACAAAAGCATTCATCTACATGTTAAAAATTGTAAGTGCATTTAGAACATCTAACCTACAAAAATCAGAACAGAGGCAGATCACAAACCAATTCCACCCATAGATAGAAACCCTAGACCACTCTCCATCAAATCCCAAACAATGAGACAAACAGAATCACAATGTAGCAAAAAAATGAGAACACGCCGACACAGAGGCTTACTCTCAGCACGAAGAAGTAGAGACAGAGTACCAAGCGAAGAATAAATACAAACCCTAAACCTATTACTCAAACCCTAAACACAATGGACTAGCATCGCGATAATGGAGAACAATGTAACGACACTGAGTATAGAACTCAAACCCACTCATTAAACACTAAAAAGAACTGCATGATCATGTACATTTCACTAATAAAAAACAAAGCAGGTAGAGAGAGGTTATAGAAGCAACTAACCTTCGAGAGACGCCTTCAACTACTCGCAGGCAGCTTCCTCACGTCCGTAAGCAGCTCGGAATAGGTTCGATCAATACACCTTTGTCGCTCATTTTTTGAGGGAAACGAATGAAAAAGACGATGGAGTTAGCGTTCTTTCATGAATGAGAGGTCAGAATAGGGAGATTTATGGAAACACACTCAAGGAAATTGAAAATATTTTGAAAGTTTTGGGAGGGCCTATGTGTCCCTTTCAATATCCAACCATTCCAACTTGACAATAGAGATGCATAGTTGTCATTGGAACTGACATGTCATCAGGGTAACCTACTAGTAACAGGTTACAGGGACTAAATTGTACATTTATTATAATGGAAGGGGACCGATTTGGTAAGTCAACATCATTAGGGGGTGCCTTGTCTAAAGTGAAAAAGTTTGGGGACCGGGATGGATGTTTACTTTTTTTTATTACTTGTGGACTCAACTATCTTAATTTAATAGTGATTAGAGCGTTACTTTTTTTTCCCTAAAATAATTAATAACTTTTGTTTAACTTGATATAGAATATTCATAAAGAGATAAAGTAGGATGTATTATTTTATTCGGTAACGCTATTTGAACAAGTGGTTTTGGCTAATCAAGTTCAACCAAGTGATTTATTTCTATGCTAAGTAGAATATTATTTCGGTGTCAAATAGTATTAAAAGTTGCATATAAATAAAGTTCTATTTGACATCGAAATAGTTTTCTATTTAGCATAAAAATAAATGACTTGGTTGGCCAAAATCACTTGGCCACATAAAATAATTGTATTTTATTTAGGCGCAGCTAAGCTCCGTCACTTCTTTATTTTCTCTCTCGTCTTTCTCGCTCCTCCTTCCTTAGGAGGCCCACAACGCTCCGTTTTAGAGGGTCGCCGCCACTGCGTCATCTCCCTAGGCGGTTCCCTCTTCACCTCCCCTCTCCCCCTTTCTCTTCTCCCCTCTCTTTTTTTTTTTCCTTCCCCTAGCTATTTCTTCTTCTCCTCTATTGTGAGAAAATGAAGTACTTAATATTGATGGAGGAGAAACTACAATTAAAAAATAGAGAATGTTATTGCGCAACCTTCAAGGCATGCACACTTTTTTTTAGGGTTAATTGTCCCACCACTCCAATAATAGTGTGCAAAATGGGTTACTGGCGAATTTTCTACAAGATACAATGAAGAACATTTGACTTATTTTTGCACTCACCACTCCACTAATGATATTTTATAGATATTCTCTATCATTTTTTCTGCGCAAAAAGAAAAAATTGAGATGGAAGAGATAAAAATATGAAATGTGAAGATAAATTATTGTGTCTGTATATTTTTGTCAATTTGACATCCTATTTGTAGAGAATGATTTACGTACCATTTCATGTATTAACAAACACATCCATTTGAGAAGATATAACTCTTTAATGAAATACATCATTTCAATAAATACAAAAAGAGTTATAACTCAATGAACAAATACAACTTTTACATGTACCTTTTTATATTTTGAAAATATTTCTCGCATCTATCACCTATATTTTCCAACTTCTATTCTCCTTCGCTTCTTTAACTCCCCTTCCCATTTTCCCCTTCCTTTGGTTTTTGTTTTTCCTTTTTTTTTTTTAATTCTCACTTCTGTTGTTACTTTTTTTGGCTAGATTTGAGATCCCTATTAATATCTCAAATAATTTTAATGCGGTTGTTCTCTCTCAGTTGTCGTATGATCCTCTTTATTGACGTTTTGGTGATGTTATTACATATTTAGGTTGAAGATATGAGAACGTAAACTTCTCATTTAAAAAAATATTTTCAAACTCAAAAAGTTATCATATTTATTTAGAGAAAAAAAGTGAATATTTCATATTATCGTAACATTTTCTGTGTAAATTTAAAAACATAAGAGAGTCAGTGTATTTCTATTTCTGTGTTAAAACTTGTTATAATATTCGTAAGTGCCGTAGGGTTATTTTGTTGAATGAAAATTTTATTTATATAAAAAATATAGAATATTCATTATTATTAATAAAGTAAAAAAGAAAAGAGATTTTTATTGTATCATTATCCAAAAGAAAAAAATGTAATTGAGTCGTGAGGGAGTGAGTCAGCACTCAGCAGTAGCATGGCATTGCCCCCCTGAAAAATGCATCAGTTCGGACTTGCCTTTTGGATAAGCATGAATGTGAATGTGAATGTGAATGTGAATGTGTATGTGTATCGTGTATGTGGGCATATACCACACGCCATTTAACATAGCCACTGAAATAAAAACCATTTTCTTCCCACTTTCCAACTCCAATGGAGTTCCCCACCTTATTAAATTCCCTTTACTCCATTCTAGTGCCCCCATGCCAACCTTTTCCCTAATTAGTAGTTTGTATCACTATTCTTCTTATCTTGACCTTACTATACTTTATTCTTTCTTGATTTTCATCAGAGCCCCTAATGTGATTTCAACATCATATTAATTAACATTTGTTGATTTTCACCATAGCCCCTACTCTGGACTAAAGTTTAAAATAATATTTGAGATTTGAGATTTGAGATTGCACTGAAGCACTCAAATATTCTTAATACTCCAATATACTATTATAATAATTGAAATTGAGTTTTGAGTACTAATAGTAGTTTCTGAGTTTTTTTTTTAAATAATTAAACACTTTAGTTATTATAATTAAAATCTCAATTGAATTTTTAAAAATTTTTAATTTTATAATTTTAAATAAGTTAATCAATTTTTTAAAAACTTTATACTAAATCAGATAATTTTATAATATAAATTTTATCACAATTTTACGTTTTACATGTTTAATTTATTTTTTCGATTTTACGTAAAATCTCGATTTTTTCTATCTCGTTTATAGTGATGATCTGACATGACCATTATCATATTAGATGAAAATGAAAGTTAGTTATTTGGCATTTGACATTTAGCAATGATCAAAATGTTATAAATGTAAGACGATTTAGTCACTCATTGCCCACAAAATGATGTTTTTTTTCCTTAGTTTGCTACCAAACGGCAAACCATATCGTTCCCTTTGATATTATTGCATGGCAGTAGCTATGTGCTTGTGCTAGATCACCACTCGAGTGTTGATGCACTTTCAAAAAAGAGGTTTATGCACTATTATAGTGATTTAAGTTCAATTTTGTGTTATTTCGATACACAGACCAAATCTCTACTTTAGAGCTTCAATCTCCTAATGTCATTCAACTGTCATATTAATTAACATTCTATTTTATTATTTCTGTTGGTACATCATTATGCATATTTGCACATGAATATGATGAAAAATAATTGCAGAGATTAAGCTTTCATCATTCCACTACTCTCCAACACAAATTTTAGATTCACATACTAGCTTTCTTCTATGTCTAAAATTTTGAATAAGTAGTGTTATATGTATAAATAATTTTGAGAAAATGATGACATCATTTTTTTCCGAAATAGTTAAATAACATTGCTCTTTCTTTATTTATAAATGAAAAGAGAAAAGTCTATATTTTATAAGACAAATATTAATATAAAGATGTAAAAATCATTTTCATATGAAGATTTCGCAGGCAACATTTAATAAATCCTTTTACAAAAGGAAAAAAAAATTATATTGTAAGCATATTTTTTTCTTCCACAAACCCTGTTATATCATATCTTTTCCTAAAAGTTACATATAGTTTGTTAAAATTTGTGGACATAATAAGTTACAAATATATTTACTCAAAATTAAAAGAAAATGGATATATAACTACTACAACAAATTCGATAAATAGTGGCGGTTCTCATGTCAGATCGTGAAATCACCGTAAAAAGTTTTGTAATGACTTTTTATTATCGCCGCAAAACATTTTTTATTTTGCGAAACCAGCGCTAAATGCTGATAAGAGATTCGACATCCATAAATCGCCGCTTAACGTCACTTGTTAAAAACATGCTAGTTTTTATTCAACCTGGTATGACTCATGAATTGCACTTATCCAGGGTGCTTCCTATTTTAATTTGGTAAATAAATAAAAGTTACGTGGGAGGAGTTCAAATCCGGAACAAAGGGGTTTAAGCTCCCTAAACATATCTTTCCACCAAATTAACTCAACATTCAATATATATAATGCAACTAATTATATATGTAAGTCTCTATAATATGCAAATTATTCATTATTTTGAATGGTGCAAATTTTAATTGTTGGTATTTTTCAATAAAAAGTCTAATTATGTTGTGATGTATATTTTACTTATTATTTATAAAATATATTTTTTTACTCTAAAAATTTATGTGATCACTTTTAATTAAAATTAGATTGAAGTGATATGAAATATTATTTTTATATTTAAATTTTTTTTTATTATAATTTTATATAATTTTTTATGTTTTTAATATATTTTAAAAAATATTTTTGCAACAAATTTTATCTTGCATAATTGCACAAAAAATCAAAACATATATTACTTTTTAATATTTTTTACCACAAAATTATCTTTAAAGTGTTAAAAATTATATTGCTTTTAAACATATTAAAAAGAATAAGTTATTCGCATGTATAAATATATAAGTAATCTTATTTTGTTTTTTTTTTAATTTTATTTTGCAGTTTTTAACTATCGCTAAATTCCCACAAAATTTATGTGCTAAATTTTCAAAATTATTAATAAATACACCTATTTAGTGGTGGTTGGACACAAATTATCACAAATTCAAAAACTTAACCACTCATGGTGCGAATGGCCTCAAGAACCACTCCCAATTGTTATTTATTGAAATAATAGTAATAGTAAAATAATAATTTTAGTGATAATAGTAGTGTTTCTACATACAAGATCTTTGTCTCAAAATCCTATCCCTTTGTCCCTTGATTTATATACAAACCTTAAAAGCACGTCCCAAAAAAAAAACCTTAAACAAAAATAAAAAACCTTTTCGGATACAAAGTGATTTCACAATTATTATAAGCCGTTTTGTTAGAAAAAAAATTATATAATAAAAATTAACCAAAACAATTACATATTTAAAAATTTAAATCATGTAGATCCAATTAAAAACTATTTATAGAAAAATTATATTTGCAAATTATTCATTTTTTTTTTTGTATTTATCCCACTAAGAGATATATACAAGCCATCAAAGGCAAATGCATTATTTGAATTTAATGCGGCACTTGTCCGGAATATTATATATTCCTCGGATTTATCTATAAAGCTACAATGGAGATATATCCATATTTTAACTATATGATTGATAAAAGAAGTATTATTGTTGTTGGCACTCTATTATTATTAATTCATCTTCAACTACCATACTTCAAACCTTATCCACTCACAAACGTATTCAGCTTCGCCAAAGATAGAAAAATCACGCGTGCAAAAATCGACGTTTTCCCTCAACCCCGTATATATATCTAGACATGAAAACAGACTTAAATTTTGGTCTAAACAGACCTAATCATATGTATTGAATTTATATCTCACCTATTATTTGTTAAAGATTTTATATTTTATTTAATTTGATATATTCAAAAAGTCTGACCTAATCTAAAATCTGTTTAAAGATCTATTAAAAAATAAATTAAAAAATTAATAAAAAATAAAAAATATAATTATAAATAAATAATATTTTACAAGATAAAAAATACTTATATTATAATTTTTATATATATATTTATTCAGTAATTATAAGTATTAATATTTTTTTATATGGTTAGAAGATAAAAGAAAATTTTATTAATAAATTATATCTCTTTAATTTATTTAAAATTTAATAAAATTATCTTTTTAATAATAAAATAATTATTATATTATAATATATATAAATAAGCCGGCCTGTTAAATTTTATAGGCTTTACAAAGAATCTAAGTCTAATCTCTTTAAATTAAAAGGCTTTTACAAAAATTTAGGCCTAATTTATTTATCAAATAAGTCTAACTTGTATTAAGTCTAAGACTCCTGACAAACCGATCGTCTCACCTGTTTCCATATATATATATATATACACCTTGGCAGTGGATTGGACTCAGCCTGTTACATTTTAAACGCTAAAAAAATTTCTTAATTTTATTCTAAGATAGACTTGCTTCTTTATTCTTTTATTCTTTCTCTTGTAATACTATTTTATTTCTTTTGAGTATATCTTTTTTGCTGGCTACTTTTTTTTACTTTATTCTAAGTCTCACATAAAATCATATTGATAAAATTTACATATTTTTGGTAAAAATATAAAAAGCGTTTATACCATCATGATCCATTAATCTTAACTATTAATTTTAATTATAAAATTATTATATATATATATATTAAAATCAACCCGTAAAATAACTAAATTACCGTACATAATAATACACATGAAACATTTCCAATCATATATGATGCCGAAGAAGCTAAGACTTGTAATAAGATGAACGAACATTATTGAGTATTTTGTATTTTTTATTTTTCAAGTGGGACCTG
>JASCZI010151645.1:22897-33876 GCA_036250425.1 Stylosanthes scabra | reverse complement strand
TTTCAAAGTAATTTAGCTTCCGCGCGAAAATTTATCATTGTTGTTTATATACTCAATTCACCCCCCCTCTTGAGTATTGAATATAACGTGCTTATCGACTAACAGGAAGTTGATACCTTAGATGCTATCTTGGCTCAAAATAAAGCTATGTCAGAGCAACTTAATTTCCTCACTATGCAAATGGGGAATATGCAAGTATCAACAGTGGGAGCACAAGTGATAACTTGTGAATTATGTGGAGGAGCTCATGACAGTAATGGATGTAGCCTAACTCAAGATGATCCACCCACAACAGAACAAGTCAACTTCATGGGAAACCAACTAAGACCACCCCACAATGACCCTCATTCTAAAACCTACAACCCTGCCTGGAGAAACCACCCTAATTTTGGTTGGGGCAAACCAAGGACAAAGAAACCACACCTATAATAACCCCTCTCATCAACAACCCTACCAACAACCATATCAACCACTCCATCAACCTTATCATCCAGCACGACCTCCTGTCCAATCACAAACTTCTCAAAACCCACTATCTCTTCATCCATAGAAAGTGCATTAGAAAAACTCACCCTCTCCATATCCTTTTTTGTCCAACAAACCCAAACTTTCATGAATGAAACTAAAACCAGTTTCAAAAACCAAGAAGTCGTTATTCATAGTTTTAGATAGTTTTTGGAGATTTTTTGGAGAGTTTTCATATCTCTCATTTTCTTTCCTTAGTTCATAGTTGTTCTTCATTTCTATTTCCATTTCCAGCCCTTACTAGCCAAACTTTTACTTTAGTTTAGTATTTGAATGTTTGTTTGTTGATACTCTTGTTCAATTAATGCAATCTTTACTTGTTTTTATCATTTACTTATCTCTATTGGTCATCAAAGAAACAACCAGTTGTAGCTCTATCAACAGCAAAAGCAGAATATGTAACGGCATCAAGTTGTGCAACGCAAGCAGTATGGTTAAGGAGAATTCTTGAAGAATTGAACGAGAAAAAAATACTCCAATAACAATATTTTGTGATAACAAGTCAGCTATTGCACTTTGCAAAAATCCTGTGTTCCATGGAAGGTCGAAGCATATCGATATTCGGTTTTACAAAATTAGAGAATTGGTGAATGACAGAAGTTTGATCTAGTGTTGTTCTGCAGAAGAGCAAGTAGCTGATATTTTTACGTAGTCATTGAAGTCTGAATTACTTTACAAGTTAAAGAAAATGCTTGGAATGATTAATTCTACAAGCTTGATTTAGCGGAGGCAATGTTGATAATTAAATCAACTTGCAATATCACCTTCATTCTAGAGTTTTCACGAAGATGAGTTATCAAATTGAATTTGGATACTATTAGATAAACTTCAAGTCAAGTCAAAGAAAAAGAGTTCAAATTCAAATTGAAGTTAAAAGAGGAGAAGTTCAAATTGAACTCAAACTCTGCATTCTAGAAAAATCAAGAAATATCAAGAAAATAAGAAAAATTCAAGTACAAATTTGCTTCTTCATATTTAAGTTTTCTTAGTCACTAAGAATCTTATGCTTATATAAAGGGCTTAGGTCATTGAACGAGTGATTTTGTCAACCAAGTGCTTAACCAAGAACACTTGTCCAGGTGCCACCATCCTCCTTATTATGTCTTCTTTCTCTTTGAGATGCGCCAAAATCACAAATCTGTTTCTTTCCATTTTTCGTCATCTCAGCTTGGTTCTTTGTTTTCTTCGTTTTCGTTCTTGATTTCGTGATTGGTGATTGGTAATTGGTGATTTCTTCTTCTTCTGCATGATTCTGCAACGTTTTTCCTCTACATTATTTTTTTGCGTCGCGATCTACGTTGTATACGTTAGGTAAGTGCGACTTTGGTCTGCAACATTGTTAGATCTCATCCTCCTTTTCGTTCTTCTCTTCTATTGTTGGATTTCTGTTTTCATTCTCGTTGTTTTTATTTCTGTTTTAACAGAAGAAGAAGAGGAAGAAGAAGAAGAGCAATAGCAGCAATGTAAAACAAAGAAGAATAAGAAGAAGGAGGAGGGGGAATGAAGGAAGAAGGAAGGAAGGAAGGAAGAAGAAGAATAATAATAATAAGAAGATTTTATTTCTGTGCATTATTACTTTCTATTTCTGTGCAGTATTCAACTTATTTCTGTGCAGTTTCCAACTTATTTCTGTGCAGTTTCTAACTTATTTTTGTACAGTTTACTAACTTATTTATGTGCACTGTTGCTTTTATTTCTGTGCAGTTTTTTAAAGAACAACAACAACAACAATAGTAATGTAAAACAGAGAAGAAGACATGGAAGAAGGAATGAAGGAAGGAAGGAATTTATTTCTGTTCATTATTGTTTTTTATTTCTGTGCATTATTGCTTTTTATTTCTGTGCAGTTTTTAAAGAACAACAACAACAATGTAGAAGGAATTTATTTATGTGCATTATTGTTTTCTATTTCTGTGCATTATTGCTTTCTATTTCTGTGCAGTTTTTAAAGAACAACAACAACACTGTAAAACAGAGAAGAAGAAGAAGGCACTGCGGAGGAGGAGGAAAAAGACGACGATAACGGATGAGGAGGAGAAAAAGGCTTGGAAGAGTAGCGCGTGGACACGTGCTTTTGGTGATGAGAGCGGTGGTATTGTTGCAAGTTTACTTGATGAACCACTTGATTGATCAATTCACTTGTTCAAATAGCATGGTTGATCTCTTTATAATGAAATTATAGTTATTAAGTTAGAATTTCTCTCTGATTAATTTTGTGTTATTGGTGAATTGTGAGTTTCAGTGATCCTGGGCAAATTATTATCGGTTTTATACTCACAACTTGATAGAGAAGAATCCACAACTTCTTCACATGCCACTGTGGGTTTTATACTCACAACTTGATAGAGAAGCATCCACAACTAATTCGCATGCCAATACTGGAAGATTGAGATCCAAGGGTTTACATAGAGACGTCAGTTAGTGACCAACATCCATTGGTTCCGTCAGCTTCTAGATAACACACTACTTCTGACTACATCTTTCATTTTAAGTGAACTCAAGATGCATTGAAAGAGGTAAATTGCTTATCCTATCACATTCTCATTGGCATCACCTTCATTGTTCAAAAGGTATCACCTTCATTGTTCAACTTTTGAACTTCGTCTTTGCAGGCAGTGAAGGCTTCTCCAGTTTTTTATATATATTTACCTCTCCCAATGCACAAATGCATCATCAGTATTCAGTAGGAGTAAGTTAACCATTGCAGATCTCTTTTAGTTGATTCACGCCTTATAACCTTGTGATGAGATTCAAGGTCACTAGGGGAAAAACAATGGAAAAGAAAATGAACCATCATTTTCAACATGCGGCTCCCAAAATATAGAAACGGATTCTCTCGCGTTACATTATCCAACATAAATTGAGCAATTTTTCCACCCTTAACTCTGTCAAACGTACTCTATTAAATTTAGATATGATATTGTTATGTGAAAAATCAATTCGAAAGAAAGCATTCCTGCTAAAATATTCAAGAATCAGCAATGACACTATCCAACATAAATTGAGCAATTTTTCCACCCTTAACTCTGTCAAACGTACCTCTAGACAACTAATTTTAATGGAATATAATATACAAAAAAATATAATGGATTATAAGAACAGATGGATTGTTACGGCAATGATAAAGAGTGCTATAAAGTACATATGCAATTTGTAATGCTAGCTCGTGCTTAAGTTCTATAGACGTATCAAAACATAAGGCAAAAAGCTTAATAGCTCAACTATACTGGAATACTATCTTGCAATCCATTGACCTCTTAGGATACTTTAGGATCTGCTTGTATAACTCCTTTGACATCTTTAATCCTATATCATTGTCGTCCAAATCAAACGAATGCCAATAACACTGAATACAGAGTTTATCCAACACTGATGCAGCTTGCAACAAAATTTTAATTGCACATAACTCATCTTTTTTCCCGGTAATGCCATTGATCTCGATTGTCTTCAGGGTTGTACTAAAACACAGCGGCAAGGGATCAAATATACAATTTTCATCATCTTTTGCAAGAGACAACCCTCCCTGCATTGTTAAAAACACATTTGAAAAAAATGAAAAAAATTTACAATTCATAAATAGCAATAAACTTTCTGGTCCAAATGAAGTTACTACCTTAAATTTAATAACTTGAAGACAGGGAGAGTTTCGCAATAGTGCCAGTAATGCTGCATAGGACAACTCTATGGATGACAATGGGTCCAAAACTAGTTCAGCCAAATTACAAAATAAAGGCAGTTGCCCGAGTAAAGATGTTGTTCTGCTGAGTACCTGGCATATGCAATCAATTAAAATATATTCGGAAAGGCCAACAAATTATTTGAAACAAAATCAAGACAGATAAATATTTTGTATGAAGATCAAACCATAATAGAAGTCTCAGACATTGTAAGCTTCTCCATATTTGGGATCATTTTGAGAAGTCTGAACGTGAAATTGCCTGAAGCTATTTCCCAAGTGTTGTCATTGTCCCAATAACATTCAGGAGGTAGTTGAACTTGAATAGATGCATCAATCACCAAGGTTGAACGATATAAGAAATATTCATTCATACAATCACCGTAATAAGTAAATGACTTCAGATTATTTCCAATAATCAGTACTTGACAGCAATTTGTAACATTCAAACCATCTATATAATAGTCATCATCATCCAAGATATCTTCTTCATTCTCCCATATATGAATCTTTCGAAGCAAAGGAGAATAAATACAAACATCTTGTACATTCTTCCAATTGCAATCGGTTAGGAACAAAACCTCCAAGGCTGGGCAACCAGAGAAAAGCTGTTGTGTTGAAGAAGTATCAGGGAATATAATGTTAGATAAAGTCAGAGTCTGAAGGCACTGGAAATGAATGGAAGAAGGAAGCTTGAAGACATGTCGCATATCCAATCTAAACTTTGTCAATGTGGCACAGGTAAACAGTTGGTTAGGGAAGATCAATGGTTCCTGAATTTCTTCAAACTGAAGAGATAATTCTTCAATCTTAGGGTTCAGGAAACCACATAGCCACTCATTAACCAGATTAGCATCCTTACCAACATTACATGACAGAGAAAACTTCTTAAGATTGGAGCAATTACAAGCTACAAGCAATCTGGTCACAAAGTGAATGAATTGCTGCCTTTCCTCAGGTTTTCCCTCTTCCAACTCAATCTTGGAGATATCCTTCCATAAATGTTGCCATCTTTTGGAAAGAATACTTGTACGAATTGCTTCTTTTGTGGGAAGGGAGGTTATGATAAGATGGAGAATCGCGTCAGGTAGATCACAAATACTGAAGCTGCTCTCAACTTTTTCCTCTCCCTTTCCCTTTCCCCTTCCCTTGCAATGCTTTTTCCGCTTCTTCTCAAGACCCATTCTTCAAAGAACTTTCCCTAGAAAACTAAATAAATGTTATCAACCCATTTGCCCTTTTTTCTAAGACAGTGAAATAATGCTAAAACCCTAACACAATGCTACACTACACGAGGGTTTCAGAGCATTATTTTGTATACGAAAGGTTTTGAAAAACATAATGAGAAACAGCAGCAATTTCAAAGAAGAATACCTGAAGCAATTGAAGAAGACAAGAGTTCTAACCCGAGATGTAGCAGAGGGATTCGAGAAGCAAGTATGCAACCGCTTTCTCTTCTTCTTTTGGCGCCTCAGTGAAGTGCGCGCCACTTCAAGGATGAAAGACAAAACAAAAACCTGGAATATTGTAACGCTGATTGCTTAACATGGTAATATTGTTTAAAAAAAAATCTCAAGGCAGTAATTTTAATTAATATTTTTCGGCACTTTTAGTTGATAGTCTAGCAATTTTAGTCATTAATTTAATATTATATTTTTAATTAATACTTTAAAATACTAAAAAAATAATGGCAAAAAATAATAAATTATAGTGACCTTATATTTAAAAAAATCCTCATAATGTTAACTATTTTTAAAATGGTATCAGATTATTAAATCTTGAAAAAAATTATTAATGAAAAAAGTATAAATATTATTATAACTTGACAAAAATAATTAAATAATGTTACCTAATTAGCATAATATATTTTTCCTATTTTTAGCCATTAAATAAGCATCGAGTAGTATATTTGCTTGTGATTAAATAATTCAAATACACAAAAAGTTCATATAATACACTAATAACTTAACGTTGGCTGTTTATGCTGATTAACGTAAAATAAATATGTTGTGACCGAACTTTTCTGAAAATATAATAACAATAACCTTTTTATAATTTTAAATGACCGTTGTATACAATAAATTATTTGTGGATTTGTTCTAAATTTTTATAGAAATATTTGAATAATTATTTAAAAATTGATGAAAGAAGTTGATCCAAAAATTCGATCCTGGATTTTTTCATTTTTTAAAATTACTTTTGGTCAATTAAAAAAAATAATCCACTTAACATCAAATCATCAAATTTTAAGGATAAAAATGTTTTATTTTTTGAATAATGTACAAAACCACAACAAAATTCAATTTTTTTTAAACTTTTTTGAGAATATATATTTAATAATGTGTGTTTTCATTATATTTTAAAATATTAAAATATGAATTTAATTTTAATATATTATCAATATAAAATAATTTTACATACGTAATATCATAATATCCTAACATAAATAATTAGTAAAATACACCGTCAATATATTAAACAATAATTAATAGACATAGGCTAAGAATCAAGTGTTGAGTATTGTGATGACTTACAGCAGCAGCTACCCACAACTTGATACGAGAAGCATCCACCCCTGTTTCACATGCCAATGCTAGAAGATTGAGATCCAAGGGTTTACAGATCGCAATGATCCTCCCCACAAATTCCAAGAAGAGTGACCTCTTTTGGATTAGTTCGATCCAAATTTTAAGACGCCAAGTTTAGTGACCAACATCCATTGGGTCCGCCAGCTTCTAGATAACACACTGAACTCAAGATGCATTGAGATTGAAGGACATTGTCAGGTATATTGCTTATCCTATCACACACTCACCGGCATCACCAGCATTATTCAACTTTTGAACTTCGTCCTTGCAGACATAGAAGGCTTCTTCCATAGTTTTATATTTACCTCTCCCAAGCCACAAATGCATCATTAGTATCCAGTAGGTGTAAGTTCACAATTGCACATCTCCAGAATAAGACACTGGAAAAGAAAATGAACCATTATTTTCAACAAGCAGCTCCCAAAATATGGAAATGGATTCTCTCACATTACATTTTATATATATGATATGGTTACATGAAAATCAACTCGAAAGAATGTATTCCTACTAAAATATTCAAGAATAAGCAATGACACTATCCAACACAAATTGAGCAATTTTCCACCCTTAACTCTGTCAAGCCTACCTCTGGAGTCTGGACAACTAATTTTAATGGAATACAATATGCAAAAAAATATAATTGATAGCTTAAGAGCGCTACAAAGTACATATGAAATTTGTAATGCTAGCTAGAGTGTTTAAATTCTATAGAGGTATCAAACCATAAGGCAAAAAGCTTAATAGCTCATCTATACTCGAATTCTATCTCGCAATCCATTGACCTCTTAGGATACTTTAGGATCTGCTAGTACAACTCCTTAGACCTCTTTAATCCTATATGTTTGTCGTCCAAATCAAACGAAAACCAATAACACCGAAGACAAAGTTTATCCAACACTGATGCTGCTTGCAACAAAATTTTTATTGCACGGAACTCATCTTTTTTCCCGGTAATGCCATTGATCTCAATCGTCTTCAGGGTTGTACTAAAACATACAGGCAAGGGATCAAATATACAATTTGCTTCATCTTTTGCCAGAGACAACCTTCCCTGAATTGTTAAAAACACATAAAAAATGAAAAAAAAAAATTACAATTCGTAAACAACAATAAACTTTCTGGTCCAAATGAAGTTACAACCTGAAATTTAAGAACTTGAAGAAGAGGGGAGTTTCGCAGTATTGTCAGTAATGTTGCATAGGACAACTCTATGGATGAGACTGGGTCCAAAGCTAGTTCAGCCAAATTACAAAATAAAAGTAAAGGTAGTTGCTCGAGTAAAGATGTTGTTCTGCTGAGTATCTGGCATATGCAATCAAATTAAAATATATTCAGGAAGGCCAACAAATTAATTGAAACAGAAACAAGACCGATAAATATTTTGTATGAAGATCAAACCATAATAGAAGTCTCAGACATAGAAAGTTTCTCCATATTTGAGAGCATTTTGAGAAGTCTGAACGTGAAATTGCCTGAAGCTATTTCCCAGGTGTTGTCATTGTCCCAATAACATTCAGGAGGTATTTGAACCTGAATAGATGCATCAATAACTGAGGTTGAACAATATAAGAAATATTCATTTATACAATCACCGAAATAAGTAAACGACTTCAGATTATTTCCAACGATCAGTACTTTACAGCAATTTGTTACATTCAGACCATCTATATCATCGTCATCATCTTCATCCAAGATATCATCTTCGTTCTCCCGTATATAAACTCGTTGAAGCAAAGGAGAATAAATACAAACAGCTTGTACATTCTTCCAATTGCAATCAATTAGGGTCAAAACCTCCAAGGCCGGGCAACCAAAGAAAAGCTGTTGTATTGAAGAACTATCAGGGAATACAATGTTAGATAAATTCAAAGTCTGAAGGCACTGAAAATGAATGGAAGAAGGAAGCTTGAAGACATGTTGCATATCCAATCTAAACTTTGTCAATGTGGCACAGGTAAACAGTTGGTCAGGGAAGATCAATGGTTCCTGAATTTCTTCAAACTGAAGAGATAATTCTTCAATCTTAGGGTTCAGGAAACCACATAGCCACTCATTAACCAGATTAGCATCCTTAGCAACATTACATGAGAGAGAAAACTTCTTAAGATTGGAGCAATTACAAGCTACAAGCAATCTGGTCACAAAGTGAATGAATTGCTGCCTTTCCTCAGGTTTTCCCTCTTCCAACTCAATCTTGGAGATATCCTTCCATAAATGTTGCCATCTTTTGGAAAGAATACTTGTTCGAATTGCTTCTTTTGTGGGAAGGGAGGTTATGATAAGCTGGAGAATCGCGTTAGGTAGATCACAAATACCGAAGCTGCTCTCAACATTTACTTCTCCCTTTCCCCTTCCCTTGCAATGCGTTTTGCGCTTCTTCTCAAGACCCATGCTTCAAAGAGCTTTCTCTAGAAAACTTAATAAATGCTATTAACGTATTTGCCCTTTTTTTCTAAGTTAAAACCCTAACAGAATCCTACAGCCTGCAAGACGGTTTCAATCTTTCAGAGCATGATTTTGTATACGAAAGCTTTTGAGAAACAGAATGAGAGTAAGCGCGCATGCAAAGAATAATACCTGAGGCAATTGAAGAAGACAAGAGTGCTAATCTGAGATGCAGCCGAGGGATTCGGGAAGCAAGTGTGCATTAATGTATTATGTAACCGCTTTCTCTTCTTTTGGCGCCTCAGACTCCAAAATCAGTGAACTGCGCGCCACTTCAAGGATAAAAGGCTCAACAAAAACCTGGAAATTAAGCCTTTCAAAAAATGGAATGTTGTAAACTTGTAATGCTTATTGCATAACATAATAATATATTAAAGCCCAAAAAAAAAACATAATAATATTTTTTTAATTAAAAAACTCAAGGCCCGTATCATTCATAATTTAAAAAAAAAATGCTCTTACTCCCTAAATGTTAACTAATAATAACTATAGTAAAACATTGAAAACGGGCTCTACTTAGAGCTGGCAATTAGATTGGCCCACAGGGCCTTGACCCCATAGAAAAGGGGCCAACCAAAAGAAGGCCCTAAGATATATAGGGCCACATATTAAAAATGTCCATAGGGCCAAAAGTCCTGACGGGCCAACAGGACCTAGGGCTAGCCCGCGGGCCACAATTTTTTTTTTTTATATTTCAATGCTTAAAAAAAGGTGTTTTGACAATAATTTTTGTACTTGTACATAAGTATTTTTTATACTTTTTCGTTACATGAACTTATTTTTTTTATATAATTAAGAATCAAAGTCCATTCATACATTGCAAAAAACATATATGTTCAAAATAATCCAGAAACAAACATAAAAGAAAGTGTACCAAAAAAACAAACATAAAAGAAACCAAAGCTACAAAAATTTCATCATGTAAAATCATATATGACCAGTTCCATTGACACTTCTTCTTCATGAATTTCATCATCATCTAAAATCAACAATTGAAAAACAATTAGTAACGCATTTAAAATCAATAATTTAATACATTATTTTAAAAAACAATAATAACACAAATTATTACCATTATGAATTGGAACAAAACCATGTAGCCAACTTCTTGTGCAAATAAGCATTTGCACATGCTCATGAAGAGTTGATGATCTATATTTGGTTAGAACTCGCCCACCAATACTGAATGCAGACTCAGATGCCACTGTAGTGATGGGGATGCTTAAAACATCTCTGGCAATAACTAACAGGGTGGAAAACCTATCTTCATTAGTCTTCCAAAAATGCAGCACATTATACTTCAAATCATCTTCATTAGTGTGAATCAAACCTTCCTTTAGGTAAATCTCTAATTCATTTTTTTCCGTGGAGGTTTGGGTTTCACTATCAAATCCCCTAAACTCCTACAAGATGTAATATAAAAATTATTTAAGTAATGAATAGACAATTAGGAAAAAATAATACAACTATACAAAATTGAAATTAAATACCTTCAACACCATTTTCCTCTTCTTTGCAAGCCTTCCTTCTTCGGGTGACTTAGGAGATTGGTTTCTACATTGGGAAGCTGTTGAATCACTAAAAGTATTTCTATACTCTTCATACAACCTTTTGAATTTTTCTAACACTTCATCCGTTTTCGCATCAGAAGTTGAAGGATCTAGCTTTTGGTAACAAAATTTTAAGAACTTTAACTTTAACCGAGGATCAAGAATTGCCTCAAAAGCCAAGATGACGCTATAGTT